>PVIJ01007759.1:51762-79999 GCA_004024925.1 Scalopus aquaticus
CCCCCTCCCTCTCTCCCCCTCTCTCTCCTCCCCCCTCTTTTTTTTTGTTTCTGCAAAAAACTTTATCGTTTCTATTTGGTCCGTTCAATTTGATCCTCAAAGGTCTGGGCTCGGGCTGGATGAGCTTGAGGATGAGCTTTTGGGAGGAGGCCGGCCCCCTGTGGGATTTAGGATTGTGGCTGCTCAGCTTATGAGACTCACCTGCTCCTCTGGGAGCCGCTTTCCCGGAAATGACTGAGACGGCGGCTGTTCGGGCAGAGGGCAGGGCGAGAGATCCAGACAGGCCTGGTCCAGTTTCTTCAGGCATCTTCCCTGGTGTCCAGAGTTTTACCCCAATCGCACTGGGGCAGATTCTGCCCTCTTGGGAGCCCCTGTGGCTGCTGGGCAACTTCACATCTTCGAAAGACTCTGGGTGCCCCCACCACCATCCGCTTCACCTTTCCCAAATCTTGCAGTAAGTGGCTCATGTAGGCCCAGAAACGGAGAGAGGTAGGTACAGGAGGCCTCCAACTTGGGGGGTAATAATTCTGAATCTGGGAGCTCATGGTTGATTAGCAATAAGGAGCCAAGCTCAGAAAACAAAACAAAAAATAGCCTTGGCTGGTCTGGGAGGCAGAGGATGGCAGAAAAGATGGTTCCACACGTTGTGATGGGAAGAGAGGTTGGGGGGTGTTGAGAGGCTGGAAGAAGGAGTACCCCAGTGTCTGTTCCATCCAAACACTGTTGAAACAAGACACGTCCATGTGACTGCTGGGGCGCACTGCCCATGCTCTCCTATTTTGGTTGTGTTTGTCTGGCTCAGTGGGTCTGAAGTTTGGCTTCACATTAGAAACACCTGGCATCTTTAAGCCGCTTCTGAACGCAGAGTCCACTTCAGACAAATTGAATTCGCCTTTCTGGGAGTGGGGCCTAGTAATTGTGGTGTCCCCGGAGGATCAGAAACTGATAGTGTCCACCCTTCCTCCTACCCCATTTGATTTTAAACTCCTGGAGCAGAGGTGTGGGTGGTGGTGTGGAGTCTTCTACTTCCTTGACTCTCCCTGTCTACATTGTACATGCTCATGGCTGCCTGTGCATGTCTGTGAAGCTGTTGGGCCTGTGGTCCTCTCCGCTCTGTGTAATATCTGAGAGAGGGTGTGGAGGGGAGTGGTGCATGCCCATAGTTGCCAAGACGAGACAGAATGATCTCGTTATCTTCAGAAACGTGTTTTTATAGGCAGTTGAGGGAGAATTCAGAAAAAAAGGGTAATGTGAAGAGGTGTCTAGATGTTGCCATGTCTGGCTGGCAAGAGGTTTGAGTCTGAGGGTAAGAGATTCGAGCTTGACCTGAGATAAAGAAGTGTATGTAGCAAGGTGTTATTGATTGTGTTTGAAAACAAATAATGACTTTTTCACTGAGGTGGGAAGCAAGTCCATTACTGCTCAGTCAGATTAGACTGTCTGAGCTAGACTGTCAGCTAGACTGTCAGCTGCTCAGAGAACTTAGCTAGAGTGTGGAAATTTAGCCAAGAATCGTGGGCCACCTCTGCTGTGATTTCAGCGCATCCATTTTAATTTATATTCACCGTGCTCCTGTGAATGAGGCTGGTGCTGTCAGGAAAAAAGCATGTTAACTGCATGTGGCGTCTTGGAAAAGGCACCGAACATGGAAGGTGTGGATTTGAGCTTGACCTTTATTGAGGTTTGCCTCAAAGCCTGTTTTCTTACCTGTAATTTGTGTTGTGATACCTGCTCTACTAAGGAGTAGTGTGGGGATGAGATGCCTTCTCCAGAGATGGCAGCATTTATTAAAAGCCATAGCCCCCAGATATGACCATATAACTAGGATTCCTTGAGTAAATTCTGGAAGAAGCTATAACATTCTCCTGTTTCGAATTTCTTTTTGTCCATATGTTGCTATTCCAGCCAGGGCTCTAGTAGCATAAACTATAAAATGTGACTGTTTGAAAACTCTTCTCCTAATGGGATCTTATTCCTTCAACTGTACCTACCCTTGATTTCACACCCCGCCAGACCCCTCATGTCTCCCTTCCCCACCTCAGATCTCTGTATGAGAGAATCTAGAGAATAAAATTAGAGATTCTTTACCCTTTGTTATGAAACCTAATTCTCACTTGGAGAGGAGATAAAAGATACTTTCTTTTTTGCTTGAACATTTTAGAGTTTAACCAATTATTGTTGTTGGATGGTCAGAATCAGAAATAAGTGCCACTGAAATAAATTATAGGTAGAAATAGCACCAATTACAAGCCCCAGATGTCCCAAGACAAGCATAACAAAGAACAAGAGCAGACATATCACTGCAGCTCACAGCTTACCATCCACAGGGGGGAAGCTGTATTTGCTTGACACAAGATAAAAAACGTGGTTGAGGCTTTTGTGCTGAATTAAAAGTTCAAAATGTGAATACGTGACTAGAACAAGTTTCCCTCTAATAATTTCTGATCAGTGTTATTCCACTCCCAGGAAAACACATTGTCTTAAATCAGCCTTTAACAGGGTTGCCCACAGGGATGTCAAAGTTCCCACTGGGGTAGCTCATGTGCTTTTCACCTGGAACTCAGTGGACCTCAGTCCTTTGCATACTTGAGTCAACTGTTGAACCTTTAAAAAATACAAATACCCACATCGCCTCCTAAGTCAGTTAAATCAATCTCTGAGGGCAGCAGGCAATTACCTTATATTTTTTCACAGCTCTACAATTGATTCCAATGTGTAGCCAGCTAAGGGCCATAGATTTAACCTGTGCTTGGGAGAGCCAATCTTTCCAGACTCTTGTCAATCTTTCCAGACTCTTAGCAAGGGAAAGGTGTGTATGGGGCTGGCTGTAAATCTTGATTCTTAGAAGTCCAGATGTAGTAGCTTCCAGGGAATAAGTGAATGTAGTATGAAAAGTCCTTAGCAAAAGGATTCTAGACAGGATTAGGAAGAGCTTTTCTTCCATTTGACCAGCTTGGTTGTCTTCTTTTAATTTTGGTAAGTGTATAGAAAACACTGAAACTGTATTTATGTTCCAGACCTTGTTTTGAGAACTTTACATAAATATCTCTTTTAATATTAACAAAAGGGTACTTTTGTCCTCCATTTACAGTTGAAAAAACAGACTCAGGGAGTTAAGCAGCTTGTTGAAGGGCCAGATTTAAGACGTAGTTGGGATTTGAACCTAGACCTGTCTGACTCCAAAAGCCTAGTCTCAGAAAACAGTAATACTTTGGCAAAGTTCTACATCGATCTGATAGCTTCTGGGAAGACTTTAAAGGAGTCGACAAGTAGGCCACTGCTTCCAATACCTGAGACGTGTGATAGTTTCAGCCATAGAATTATGGTGTGGCTCTCCCTGGCCTTCCCCTTTCCCAGTGTTGGTAGTCAGCAACTGGGAAATTTGGGGCTCCATTTCATTGAAGATCCTTGTCCGATGGACCTGAGACATTGGACAGAGAGAAAACTGAGAGCAGGGAAAAGAAATAAGGAGTGAAGGGAGAAAGGATTTCTCAATGATCATTGTGATCGCTGATAACTTTGGGATTTTAAAAAAATAACCCTGCCTCAAGTCCAGCATTTCTTGTTTTTATTAAGATTCATGAAATGAATCACAGACCTTGAGGGGCCCAAGCTAGATGTGCATCTCTAGAAGGCCTGATTCTCAAAACGGCAGTTGATCTCAGGTGAGCGCTCTCTGCTTGCTCTGGTATCTGCTTGCTCTTGACACGGTGGAGGTGAGGACATGACTGTGAAACAGTCATGACTTGGTCATCAGATCTGAATGCAAATATGGCCCTTTTTAAATTCCTCCTTCCCTCCCCCCACCATGTCTGTGGTCTCTTTAGAAGATACCTTGTGTGGTTATCGTGTGGAAGCAAAAATAAGTAAGCTTGTATATGAACACCACATGTTTCGTAGAATTTTAGAGGCTCTCCACTGGTGTTCTCTATGACAGTGCTCTAGACCCCAAATTATTATTCCAGACACCCGAATAAATGAGTAATATTGAAACAGAAAGCCTGGAAATTCTGTGGGTATTATGGATTTTAGTGCCTGTGTCTTTTCTAACAGCAAAGTATTTTTGGAATAGTGCACTCCAGACTTGATCTGTATCTAGCCATCTGGAGAATAAGAACATATACTCCAGAATATGTATCTCTGTATGTTATAACTTTAGCACTTTGACACATATTGCTAGCAAAGCATAAGAGGGTAGATAATTTCACCCTTAAATAATATCATAGAGCAAAGCTTACTTGTTTTTGGCCAAGTGTTTTGAATTGTGATTTATGGAGGTATCAGTAAGGAATCTCATGAACATTTAGGCATTTTTAAAAATGAAAATATTCCAGGCAGGCATGCAATTTATTTTATAAATGAAATAGTCCTCTGAATCAAAGAACAAGAGCACAACATAGAAGAAACAAGAATGTGAGAGCAAAAATGGCTGCTGGTCTTAGCACCTATTTAAAAACAAAAATGTCAGTGAGAATCAGAGTTTGAACAGGGGAGTGGAAAGAGAATATGGGTTGTGGGGGTCTGGAGACCTGCTTTCCATTCTGACATGCTGTAAGCTGTTGGGGGTATGGGTAGGTGATTTTCTGTATCCTTTTCTGTATGCTTATTGTTTAATGCAAATTAGTAACGGCCACCCTATCTCACAGCGGTGTTGTGAGAATACACTGAGAGGTGTAAATGATTTGAAAGGCTGACATATTGTACAAATGGAATATTATTAAACTTATCTGCCTCCTCTCTATTTGCTATCCATGTTAATTTGTTTCAGTGTGTTATAGACTGACAAATAGTGCCTTGTGCTGAATTTGGCTATAAATCTAGATTGAAAGTCAAATTGGGTTGGTCTGGCTAACTAGTTAGACATCCTTAGAAGTTCTTTCCCTTCCTCATGGCCCTTTTGATTGAACAGAAAGACCCCGAAAGAGGCTGAATGTACTTCATTCCAGGCTCCATAAGTAGTAATACTACAATAGCAAGTTGAGTGATCTTCAGGAAAACATAGCCCCTTAGGAGATACATTCTTATAAAGTATTTATCCTTTGTAAGATATTTAGCAGAAATAAGAGTGGCAGACACAAAAGAGTAGAAGTTATGGTTCTTATCCACACCGGTGCTTACGTTTTCCTTCAGGGAAGGCCATTTAAATGCTATGTGTTAAGGTGACTTCTGTTTTTGAATAGAAGTATTTTTAATTCCTTTACATAAGGGCTTGAAGATGGGCAGGTTCCAGAATATGACAATGTTAAACTTCTAACCTTGCACTGGTCCTTTGTTACATACTAAACAAAGCCCTTTATTAATAGTCATCTAAACTCTCTACTTAGAAAGCAGTTCTCATTCTTTTTGGTCTCAGTTTCCTTTACACTATTAAACATTATTGAGAATTCTAAATTTTGCTTGTTATTTTTAGCATATTAGAAATTAAAATAGATATTTAAGATGTATTCATTTAAGAAAATAATAAACCAATTACATAGTAACATAAATAATAGATGTTTTATGAAAAAGAAATATATTATCCAAACAAAACATTTAGTGAGAAGAATGGCATTATTTCACATTTTTACAAATCTCTATAATGTCTAGAAACAACTAGATTTTAATATCTACTTCTGCATTCAATCTGTTTGTTGGTTGAAGCGTGAGAAGAAAATCTGAGCTCAACCAGATGTGTTGTTGGTAAAGGAGAGGTATTTTATTAGTCTTCAGATAATTGTGAATATTCTTTGATACTAAATCACAAGTCAACAAGAGGTAGTTTCTTAAAGGCTTCTGGCAATGTTAAAGCTGAGAACATGGTGTTGAATGTATTCTGTATGTTTAAAACCCCACGGGTCTGTCTTGTACTTTGATCTCTCGTCCACATGTGATGTTGTAGCATGACACATTCATAACTTGGAAAATATTGGGTCGCTAAGCTTGCCGCTCTTTCCAAATGTTGATACAGTTTGTTAAATGATACCAAAAAATCCAAATTGTTTGTTGCCACTCCTCTCACCAGAAAACACTACGTATTTGGAAGGTGTCAAAGTCTTCATAGTGGATAGAAGTTTTCCAGATTTCTAGTTTTTTTTGTTTGAGAGCTCAAATTTTTATTGTTGCTAACAAATACTGTCAGGTTTCCTTGAAACGACAGGCTCTCTGGATTGGTTGTTGAGAAGATGTCTGCCAATGCCTTTGCCTGTCAGTCATTCTTTCAAGTAAACATGTTCGATGAAGAAAGCAGCTAGTTCAGCTCAAAATGAAATGTACAAGTGCTTTTCCTGGAGACAATCTGAAGAAAGTTGATGTGCTTTATATGCACTTCCTATCTTGACACAGAGCTTATTGAAAATACGTACTTATAGCTGTCAGTTAATCGAATAACTATTTTTTTCTGACCCATCAAAGAGATTTTTAAGTGAAGCTGACTTTAAACTGTGAGTATTTGGGACACACTGAGAATCCGTGACTGTTTGCCCTCGTGGTGATATGCAAGTCTTGCAGTCATGGTTATTGCTCAGGTCTTTGGAACCTGAACCTGGGGCGAAACTCAAGTATCAAGACATCCGGAAAAGTCAGGATCCTTTAGTGCTTAAGGGCAACAGGCCAACTGATCCCAAAGAAAGGTTAGAAAGAATCTGCCAGAAAAGAGCACAAGGGACTATGGTGACTGTTCCCAGGCGAATTGGTGGTGGGGAACATATGGAGAATACTCAATAATGTAAAAGATAATAATAATAATAATAAATAAAAGTAAGAAGGAAAGATAGGGAAACAAAAAAGAAAGAATCTCCCAGAACATTTGTCTCTCAGAGAGAAATGAGGGTTACTAGGACCAACTGATTTCTCTGTCCCTTTGGGTAATGTTCTATTTCTTCTCTCCAGTGGTGTGAGTGGTTATGATGATGTCCCGTACACGGATACGGGATTTTTGTCTTTCTGTTTTCTTTTCCTTCATATCGGTTTGATTTAGAATAACTAGTTTTTCATCTGTGACTGAGACTTCTTGTCTGAGAACCATGACATCAAGAACATCTCCAGATTACTTATCTTCTCTTCTTTTTAAACATGTCTTCTTTTAATTTACACATAGTCCCCAAAGGAACAGGCTCTTTTGAGGAGGATCCTTGTGCTGGCCAAAATAACCAATATTTTATATCAGCCTATTTAACTTCTTAAATACTAGTGTCAGAGTTCAGAGAAAGGAGCACTCCTGTAGACTTGGGTAATACTTGGAGTTGAACATGATGGAGGCTGAATGAAAAGATATCTGTTCAGGAGAATGGCTGGAGGGGAGATGACCCCACTCATATAATCTACCAACTCTTCAGCAAATGCTTGGTTGACAAGGAATTGTTAACTACCATATTCTCTTTATAACCATATGTAAAACTAGCTTGGTATTGGTACTTCGGAGGTCATAAAAAAGGAAGAGAAAGACTTTTACCAAGAAGTAGACAATTAGGTCCCTTGCCTTCCTTTTGTGTTAGCGCTTTAGAATTGAATAATTTTCTCACCATTTTATGCCGGTTTTATCTGTAAAATGGGCATTCCACTTACTTTACAGAGAGCGGTGAGGATTAAATGGTTTAGTACATGTAAAGTACTTTAGGAATGCTAAACAGTACTGGCACAGAATAAGTGATCACTAGAATGCAAACTCACTGTTATTATTAATTTCACTTCATTGAATCTTCTCATAACCCAAAGAGATAGAAGGTATTACCTCTGTTAAGGCATGAAATCATGAGTCTCATGTAAATATAAAAACACGTATCAGTGATTTAATTTAGGTCATTAATGAAAGAACCACTAAAATGTTAAAATTAGTTCAGGGAGCAGTTGAGAATATTGTGTAGGTAATTTAGGATAAGATCTAAAATAAAACTAATGTTCAATAGTGTCAAAACCCATAATCTTTGTGTTTATATATTCCACTGGATAGAATTATTTGCATCCTGTAGAGAAGGAAAAAGTTTTCCTTAAGGTGATTGGAGGTCTTGACTGGTTCTGAAAATTAAACTGACAGACTGGTAGGACAAAATCATAGATAATTTATTGAATTTTTACCTGTACAGGAAACCTTCAAAGAGAATATAGACACAAAGAAGTGACCGGAACAGTAAGCTTTTGTATCTTTTAGACAAAGAAGCAATACCTTTGAGAAGAAATGACAGGACAGGGAGGTTTGGCCTTGGAGTATCAAGTGCTGAAGAAGTACCTAGGCAGATACCAGGGTTGTGCAAATTTCTCAACCTCAAATCATCCATCTCTGCTGTTAAGAATAACTTCCTTCTGGTACAGGGACGGTACTTTTCACATGGGAGTTTTATCACTTGTTTCCAGGAGGTGAGAGGTCGGTGACTTTCTTTCTTTTGCCATTTTTAAAAAAATTATTTCAGCTTAAGATATTTAATATGTGCAGATGCCAAATTTGGGGGAGGGGGAGTAATATGCCCTCAAGCCCATTAATTCCTACAAGACAAAAATTTGCAAGTTAAACTCTACCTCGAGAGGGTAGAAAAAATACCCCAGGCAATAGAAAGGCAAATCCAGTCCTATACTGCAAAAAACGCCTGATAATCCTCCCTGCCTATTTTGAAATTTTGGATAATTTCCCATTAACTCCAAGCTATGACTGGGAAAATTGAGTTCCAAAGAGGCTAAATAACTTGTGCAAATTTATATGGCTAGAAATAACAGAGTTGGAATTCAAATATTCATATATCCATGCTCTTTTCACTAAATTTATTACCTACATCTTCACTTGACTGGTGTATATGCACAAGGAGCTCCTATTCTCCGATGAGGACACAGAGAGAGTTAAAAAATAAAACTTCCACATTCACAGGCTGCAACAAGGCTTCCAGTCTGTCTACCTTTAGCAAAATATATGTTTCCTCTCCCATCCTCTCCTTTTTTAAATTTACCATGAGATGAAATGAATTTAAGGGTACTGTGGGGGTCTGAGTATGTGTGAAATCATTTATAGGTTCCAATGTTATTCTTGGATTGGAAGAAAATAAATGTGTTATTTAATAACTCAATATATATTCATGTTACACTGTGCTAGTACAATTACTTTCAAATGGGAGTAAAGTTTTTTTTTATTTAGAAAAAAAATTTCTTATTTTTACAAGAACACTTTCTGGGTTGTTATTAATGAGAATAAAATTTAGCTAAAGATGAATTTGAAGTGGAGGCAGTCAGTTGCTTCATATTCCTTTTTAACTTTGTCAGAATTTGTCAAAACATGATATAAAGCAAAAATGCATGGAGTAGGTGAACCAGGGTAGGTTTATTTATAAGCAGGAACCTGAGCCAAATGCAGCAGTAAACTAAAAAATGGAACAAATCACACTAATTAGTTTTTTAAAATAAGAAAAAATGAACAGATTTAAAAACTCCAGAAAAAGAATAAACCAGTTTAAACCAGATCTGAAGAGTACTGGGGTAGAAAACATCTTTGTGATTGAAAACCGAGAACATCTTAGGGAGGGCATTGCTTTTATTTAGGGAAACCTTTGTAAGCCACTTAGGGGAGGAAGGAGATACCCTAAGGTATGGACTGAAAGAAGCAGACCTTCCTAGGACGCCCATCTGTGCGCTGGGGTGGAGGTGAGGCTGAGCCATGGCGTAGGAGCTGGGGTCTGTGGACGGCGTGGGCCGGCGCATCTTTCCGGTAGTGTCGGACTGGGCAAGCCTTGTTAAGAACAGGAATTTTTAATACTCACTTTTAAATTATTTGCTGTTCATCTTGCCACACTGCAAACCTTTCTGATATCCTGCACCCTTAGGCTACATGCTGATGCTTTTGCGAATGTAGTGTTTTAGTTTTGGTGGTGGCAGTGGCAAAGCTGTCATGGAATTTGAGGGAAAATGACTATTTCCGAGAGCACCATGATGAGAGGGAAACATATAAGAGGTTGAAGTCTCCAGGAAGAGGAATGTTAGGACTGGTAGTGACCTGAGGAATGCCTGGGCCCCTGGAGGGGGGCTGTGTGGGATGGGGCCTTAATCTCTACACACCAGGAGACTGGTGAATGTCTTCTGGGATATAAATTACAGCATAAATAAAACAAGGCCAGAATATTAAAATATTCTCTGGACCAAAATCCTTTTCCCAATTTCCCTCACTTGTGGTCTAACAATTACTGGTTTAATGAAGATTGTGTTGAGAAGCCTTCACCTTGATCTACATTGACTAATCAGTGTTCCTCTAAAAAATGGTAGCTGTGGGCTAATGATTACAAAGTGAAATGACTTAGTGCTTTTACTATCAAGTCATGTGGGACTTACGGGGACTGTTGTCAATGGCCTGCTTTCAAAAAAGTTCTTTTAGGACTCATATCATCGGGTGCTCAATTTGGGGTTTCTGTCTGTGCTGGATAGAATCAGGGGAAGATGTTTCTGACCAACCCATCTGTTAGTCATGCCCATCAAATCAGAGGTCTCTCCCAAATTGCTCCGTCAGAGTCAAGTGCCTCCTAGATAGCTGGGAATAGGAATAATACAGATGGAGGGGCATGGCCGTGGAGGACAGGCTATGAGATTGGAGTTCCAGATTTCTTCTTGTCATAACCCTACTTGTGGGTTGGATAAGCTCTCTGGTTGCCCCCAATTCTGGCACTTTACTATGTGGAATTATAAGACACAGAACCCCCGGGAACATACCTTGCTCACTCTGCTTTGAGATAATACCAGTTAGCAATGACTTTGACTCAATGAGAGCTTAGCGTCTATGTTATTAGTCTTCTGACTTGTACCACAAGGGAATACCCTTTTATGGTCAGACAAAGCTGAGAAATAAGGATGCTTTTAAAAGCCCTATTGATTGACATACATTGATTTTTATTTTTCAACCCTTTAGTGTATATTAAAGTGATTCATCAAACCAAATACAGGTGAGAATTGAAGATAGCAAGAGGGATATTCAGCTTCTACATCTTGGGAACCTGCCTGTAATAAATATATATAGTGAAAAGAAACAGGGATCCAGCACCATGCTGGACAACTGGAGGGCTTGAGACGCAGCTATTACTTAAAGTTGACTCAGCCTTGTAAATGCTCATTTCTTCAAATTGTGTCTTTAACCCAGGGACAAAACCCATGGCAGAGGCCTGAGAAAGCTTTGTTGTTTTTCTGGCTTATCCCTTTATTTCCAAGGAGTTATGCTAGATAGACCCAAAGGAGTTTAGCCTGTTCTAAAATTTCTGAAAAGGAGACCTATGGCTTCCCAACTCTCCATATTCAGACTGTGAAGAAGTACTGGAGATTTCTTGCCTGAACTCTGTATCTGCTAATTTTGGCTGTTTTCCTTCTGCTTTGGCTTCAGTGATAAAAGTTTCTTGGGTTTACTTTTTGATTAAGAAAAGTGAGTTTTAAATGACATATTTTGAGTGTGAGATTATGCTATAATGTGGAATGAAGCCTCATTTTCCCCCAATCATTACATATTCTGTATCCTTTATAGTTATATTGAAATAAAACCTATTTTAAAAATCTCAAACTGAATCTCTACATACCTCTCTTCCAAGAGTCTTTGCTTAAAATTTATACAAAGAAATATAAAAGTGAGATAGTTACATCAGTATGTTAGCATTGAGTTAGAACTACAGCAACTCCAAAGTTATGGAGGTAATGCCAAAGATTTCTTCCCAAAGCCCTAATAATACTTTTTAAGTAAAAACAAGCAATTTATTAAAAACAACTGTTACTGAGAAAGAGAAACTGTTTTCGTCTTCAAATCTGGACTCTGGTGGAACTGCACATAATTTTAAGAAACTTAAAACCACTTTCTTTTTTATTTATTAAAAAAATTTTTATTGAGGTCACATTGGTTTATAATATTGTATGTGATTTAGGGGAGTAGGTTACCTCCTCCTCAGATGTGTGTCACCACAGCACAGTCACCCCCAAAGCATCCACATTCCTTCACCTGAGACCCCTGGCCCCTGCCCCTTGACCACACCTTCCCTCTGCTACCCTCAATTCTGCAGTCATATTTCTAGTGTTTGTTTTGAAACTTATCTTGTTATACCGAAAGTTATGGTCTCACCTGACACAGAGGATGTATTTAAACTTGAAAGTTCACTGAGAGTGCCCTCACTTCATGGCTTTGTGAGGTGGCACATGCGTTAGGAGTTAGTTGTATCCCTACGCTAAGGGGATGAGAGGATAGAAGAGAAAAAGAATCTAAAGATCTTGAATTCGAGGGCTTATTTAGTGGAGAGGATAAAACAAAAATATACAACATGAAAGCGACTTCAAAGTGGTTCAAAAATTGTCCCCAGGGCCTCCCTGGTGGCGCAAGGGGTTAAGTCTCAGCAGTATGAAGCTATCCGCAGCCTTGATCCCCTGCCAGGGAGCTTCCCACATGGCGCAGCAGACCTCTCCTGTCTTACCCGCTGCTCTCCTCAGCAGTGCATTTCAGTCAGTCTGCCTGTCTCTGGTGAATCCTCTCTCCACCCTCACACTTCTGGCCTGCACCCCAAATCTTGTATGCATAAAAAAAAATCTTAAAAAAAAATTGTCCCAGAACTTTCTATATCTTCTTTTTCAGTATTTTGTTTCCCAAATATCCTCAACAATTAATTCCCAGGGCTCCTCTCCTTGACTACCTTCTTGGCTGTTCCTACTATATTGTCTTTTTATGGGATAAGTTCTCTATACTTCTGATAATGTTTTTCCCATTGAGACATACCTATCTTAGGTTTCATTCCCTTATGACTCTGTTCCTTAATGTGGTTGATGAATTTAATGGAATAAGGGTATTCTCCACTGATAACATCCCACTTTACCATCACATCCATAACATATTTGCATTTTGGTTGCTGCCTTCAGTAATGGAATCCAAAGAAATGAATAATAATGAGGAAGTGGGGGTACCATGCCTCTGCTAGGTTTCTGCCTTCATGAGAACCCCCTCCCAGCACTGTTAAGGTCAATTTAACATTTGTTAAATTGACTTTCTCTTCCTCAAAAACTTAACATCAACCCTAACTATGAAGCAGCCTTTGCCAATTGACATACCGCAGAGCAGGTGGCCAGGTCTTTGATCTGTGGAGGGCACAAATTTAGGAAGGAAGAGAAGAAAGGTTGTGTCTCTGTGACCTGCCATTGACACCCATTGCAGAGGCTTTGGCTGTGATGCTTTGTCTTTTAATTAGCTTTCTCGGGAGGGGGGTGGTGGGAAGGGAGCCCCCTGACCACTCTGAGGGCAGCTCTGGCAGAGTGTGTCTATGTCTCTTGGCATATCTTGAGGTAGTTTCTCCTTCCCTCTGACTTGTTGAAACAATTAGGGAGTAAAACAACACAATCTGCCTAAAATAGAATATAAGGGCCTGGGCCTTCCTGGTGGTGCAGTGGCTAAGCGCTGCACTGTGGAGCTGACACTAGTTCGACACCCGGCTGGGGAGATCCCCACATGGCGTGGCAGACCTCTCCTGCCTTGCCTGCTGCTCCCCTCAGCAGGGTATTTCCGTTGCTCTGCCTGTTCTGCTCCCCACTCTGTCTCTGGTGAACCTTCTTGCCGCCCCACGCCTCTGGCCTGTACCCCAGCTTGTATGCATAAATAAATAAATCTTTAAAAAAAAAGAATATAAGGGTCTGTCATAGAAGCCTCTGGCCTTTCACACTAGTGCCCAGGTTCTTTGCTTAGCTGGGCAGACAGCAGGTGGGATCCAAGCACACACTCCTTCAGGGAAGTTTGGTCTTTTCCATCAGAGCTAGTGATCACACAGCTCATTTCTATTTGTAATAGGTGCTGTTCTCTTTCACGAAATATCATTTTAGCTAAGTGAGCCCACTGGGCTGGCCTTGTCATTCTTTTTGGAGCTGAGGATAGTTATGATCAAGTTCTTTGGGGCAGTAATATTTCCTCATTCCATTCTGGAGCCAGTCAGTAGGAACAGAAGATGCTGCAGTATATCATCCACTAGACTTGAGTGAACGAATAAACAGTCCCCTGGCAGGAACTTCATTGATTCATCTCTGTGAGTGGTCAGTCAAAATGCAATTAAGTATACAGCTAGCAGAAATTAGTGCAGGTGTGTACCCAAAACCAGTATAAGCACATTCATAATAGCCTTGTTTGTGACGGTCCCAAACTCAAAATATCTCAACTCTTCCTCAACAGTGTGATGGATAAGTTGTGGTATGTACAATGGAACGTTACACAGCAGATACTGAACATATTAAAGCCATGAGAAACTACATGTATCCCCACATAGATACTGTGAAGCAGAGGAAACCAGACATAAAACTAGTGCAGCACTCAAGGATTCCATGTATGTAACTTTAAAAACAAGCACGACTGGTCTTTGAAGTTTAAAGTCACTGTTCAGGAGTGTGACTGAGAGTGAGGTGTCTTTGAGTGAGAGTGAGAATCTTTGGGTGTTGGAAATGTTTAATTTCTCTGGATGGTGGTTCCTGAGTGTGTTTATTCAACACAGATTCAGGAACTTGTCATAGACTCTTCCGTCTGTATGCTATACTCCAATAAAAGGTTTACTTAAATAATGTAAAAAAATAAAGGATTTGTGGGATCAGTCCCCACCCCCATAGAGTCAGATGGACGTGTCTCACTAGAGTAGACCTCTTCCTTTAAGTGTCACCTTGATAAGGAAACTAAAGGACATTTGAGACCCTGTGAGCCTCTGGGTGTCTATTCAGATTCTGGTAAGAGCTGCGAAGGGTTCCTTTTTCTCCACATCCTTTCCAGCATTTGTTGTTGCCTGTATTTTTAATGTGTGCCATCCTCTCAGGTGTGAGGTGGTATCTCATAGTGGTTTTGATTTGCATTTCCTTGATTATAAGTGATATTGAGCATTTTTTCATGTATCTGTTGGCCATTTGCTTTTCTTCTTTGGAGAAGTGCCTTTTGAGCTCTTCTGCCCATGTTTTGATTGGGTTATTGGCTTTTTTTTGTTGAGTTGTGTGAGTTCCTTGTGGTACATATACACAATGGAATACTATTCAGCATGGAAAGAAGATAAACACATGCAATGTGCAGCGACATGGATGGAATTAGAGGGGGTCATACTCAGTGAAATAAGCCAGAAAGAAAGAGAAAAATATCGAATGGTTTCACTTATAACAGGACTATAAGGAAACCAAATAGGAGAGAGACAATCAGCCTGGGGGGGGGGGGGGGAGGAGGGAGGGAAGGAAAAGCACACAAAATGGAATAGAAAAGAACACAAGGGACCATGGAGATGGATCACGGGTGAATTGGTGGTGGGCTACCCAAGGAGAATACAAAATGTAAAAGACATAAATAACAATAAAAAATATATATATATAAAAAAAAGAGCTACGAAGGCCTTGGATGCTAAGAGAAGCTTTATCTTTTTATTGGTCACTTACCCTTCCCCTAATTGAAGAAGCAATCACTGCTTTCCCTTTTTATGACCTAGAAGAATGTAGTTTGAGGCTGTCTTCCAGTTGTAGGTTTATTTGCAAACATGTTCTCTCTGAGAATCTCATCTTTATGTTCAGAGTAAGGATGAGGTTACCCACTTATTGCTTATCATATGGAGTCTCTCCCTCTGTGTCCTTGATGACTCAGGTCCTTAAACACAGAATAAATATCCCTGGTCTGCCTCATTCTTTAGAACTACAACCATGGAAAGTCTCCCTGTGCATGTTATTACATTTTGGCCTTTTCCCTACTAATCTGTCTCATATTAATTTGTTCATCTGTTCCATATTGGAAGAACACAGATGGGAGGGGTGAATTTCCCCCTGCACTCTAACAGATTTGAAAATGTTCTCTGTCTTTCACAGGGTGTCTTGCTTCAATGGAGGTAGAAAAGGGTGGAGAATGTGGTGTGGTGGGTTCCTTTTACCACATTCTCCCATTGGGAGGAGTGAGTGAGAATATGGAGTGAGGCAGAGGTGGCAATTTAGGGAAATCCCTCTTTAAGAGGACTGGGAGGAAATTTTCCCCTAATTCCAATTCCATCTAATCCCAAACCTTTAATGCAAAGGAATGGCTTAAATGTAGCATTCAGACTAGCAGAATACATTTGCTAGGATCTTGGCATTTGGGGGAAACTTTTAAGTCATCCAGATAGGTGCTCAGTGCCTAGACACGCACTTGGAATGACCTTTCGCATTTGCTGAATCTCATCAGGAACTGATCAAAGTTGCACAAGTATGTTGTTAATGGTTTGTGGCTGCACATCCATCAACAAATGAATTATATGTTGGTTTCTCAGGAAATCGGAAAGCCTAAGTAATTTCTGATTAATGAGGATTTAAGTTGGGTAGTTGGCTTCGCTTTGCATATATTGATGAATACTCTTGCTAACTGATCCTTTTGGGGGAAATGGGTCCATTTATTAGGTGATGGAAAATTTCTACAAATAAAAACTATGTATATAGTGTTTGGCTAGAAACACTTATGAGAGAATAAAAACATCCTCCAAGGTTCTTTCTTTACATTGCCATCAAGGAGACAGGAATAGCTTGAAATAACTAGAACTTGTGTTTAAAATCACAAATTCAGCATTCAGCATCGTCAAAACCTCAAATGCAGAGGTTTGACTGTCTAAGGCGACTCAACATTAACTTTATCAAGAGTGAATTCGTAAGCTATGACTAATTTGCGAGAAATCTTTGAGTTCAGAGAACTTGCTTAGTTGAAATTTTAGTATGTATAAAATTGTTCATTTCTCGTGCAAATATTGAAACTCTGCTATTTGCCAGCTGTGGATTGAGAGGGGGAAAAGCCTGACAGTTTTAAATGGGGAGAACAAGTCTAAGTCACTTTTCAAGGCCAAACCAGGGCTATTTAAATTTTGGATCACTAAGCAAAGAGACATTGAAATTCACTTTATGAAGGGATGACACATAACTGTGCTAAAATCATTACTAATAGCATAGTTATGGGCCAAATTGTATTTCTAGAATTTTATTTCTAGATTTCTTGCCCCTGTGGTGTCTATTTCCTTTTCTGACTTCCCTTTTGCCCCATCCCTAATACAGCGGTGCTCCAGGCTTGCCCCGTCTTGAACATAAATGTTCTCTGTTCATTTGTTTTTCAGTTCATTCATTCACTTATCTACCCATCTACCTAATATATAGATTTATTTATCACAGACTAGACTGAGGGATTAGAATCAACCTGGGTCTTCTAGAGAGGATGTCTGCCCTTTTGGGATTTTATGTGTTAGTGATTGTAAGGAGGAATTCAACACTGGTGGTTGAAATGGTAGGTTGATGGGATACCACTCAGATAACACCCAGTGGTCTTTGTGGACAGAAATTTTTCTTTTTTCTCTTTTATTGTCTGATGTGTTGTGCAGGAAAGTGTGAGTTTATGTAATCAAATCCATCAGTTATGTACTTACCAAAATGACCTTCTTTGGGACAGCTCAGTCAGCTACATAGAGTCAACTTCTTTATCTAGAGAGTCACTTGGCGACCTGCTCTTTGTAGTTGGGTGGAGTCTTTATGACTTTTTCTTCATCCTTCACCAGTAGTTCAAGCATCATCAGAAGGTGAATAGAAAAGTCACTTATGGTAGCAGTAAAGCCAGATTGAATAACAGAAAGCCCCAGCAACCCACAGTCCTGGAGCGGTCTATTCTGAGTGGACTTTTAGCTCTGTTACCTTCAGATTCAGAGGCTGAGTTGAAAGTCTAGCTTCTGTTCTGGTGATCATGCCACTAGCTACTTTAGCAGGGAGTAGGTGACTGCTAGGTACTGTTTCTGATCTGTATGCTTTAAAGGAGAGTAAAATGATCACAAGGGGACCTCCCTGCCTCTCTGGGCCTTATCCTGTGTGCCTGCAAATGGAACGACTCTTTTTGGCCTGCTATCTAAAATGAAGGAGCATTATCTTTCCTTTTGAAATTTCCTCTTGTTTTTCTTTGGAAAGTTCCTTTTTTTTTTTCTCTTCCTCTTTTGAACTCTTTGTTGTCTAACCTATGATAGAATCACTGACAGAGGGGCCATGGGAGGCTTATAATTTATTCCTTGTATCCTCAAATTGTGATGCAATTAATCCATGTTGGAAATATAGCCATCGATTGTAAGTGGTTTACTGAATATAGCAGCTCAGTGGGATTCAAATATGAAGTGGTTTATTTTTCTCTAATTTTCTTCAAACATTTTCTTTTGAATTGTTTTCTTTTTGTGTCCTTTAACATCTTGGGTAGATTCTGCTAAGTCTGCAGTCATTTTAGGATATTAGAAAGTACAGTCTTATCTGTAATGAAACTTGGTTTCACATCCAATTTAGTGCTTCCCTCCTTCCTCCCTTCCTCAGCCAGGTGTCAGTGTGAGGGATTTGTATTAGTTGTGAAGGAGGCACTGTCTGTCCTTTCTTTGCTGCTTTTAGCTCCTCCTGAGTTGGAGCTGATGAGAGAGATCTAAGAAAAGAACCAAAGTCTTTTGATTTCACTGCTGCTGTTGTGGTCTTTCTTTGGCTGTCCAGGACCACTGTGTGGTTAGTATCCAAGAGTTGGTTCTCTTTGGAGGATTTGAGTGGGCACTTTGTGAAGGATATTTCGTTGAAGGGTAGGCAGGGGCATCTTCAATGCACAGTTCCCTGACCTGGGCCTAGAAAGGAAGGGGAAACCAAATCATTCACCACAAGTCAATATTGTATGACCCCAAAGAGTCTTAGTTTTCTGTTCTTGTGGACCTTAGTTCTTCCATGCTGACTGCATTAAAGGGGAGCCCTTAAAAACATACTAGTGTCTGAGTCTAACCACAGAGATCTGACTTGATTGGTGGAGTTCAGATATGGATATTGTTGAAAAGTTCTGCAGCTTATTTTACTGTGCAGTCAGGTTTGAGAATGACTGATAGACTCTGGTGGGGCAGAGGGGTGAGGATTCCAGCATCATGAGTGAGTGCTTTGGAGATGTGATTGGTGACTCCTTGGTTACTTTTTAGGATAAGGGATGCTTTCTGCTTGCAACCTTAGTTGAAATTCCTAATCAAGCAAAAATTTCTGTTCAACATTGTATTTTGCTCCCATCTTTGTATGTCTTCCTGTCTTTCTTGCTCTCTTGGCATCTCCTGCCTTCCAAAATAAGCTGCAGGTTGCCTTTTACTAACATTACCCGAGAAGCTCTGATAGGTAAATTCTGTGAAATTGTACTTTATTCCAGCACTTTTGGGAGCACTCTGGAGGTACCATAAATTCATAGCATACTTCTATTTTTGCAGCTAAGTTTCACAGAAGTATTCTTCAAGAAATAATAGACACATTCAAGTGACATTTTATTTCCTTTAATTCCCATCTCCTCTTTCTCCAACATATTTTACTGGCAACCTTAGTATGAAAATAGTATTTTTATTGCTAAGATTTTCTTCAGTTTCTTAATTATTTAGACTATGAAGTCATCACCCTTTGAACTTTGGGCTAGAGCAACAAATATCAGAAACTGAGTTGACAGTTTCGGGTGAGGAATAAATAATAGGAGCCAATGATTTGGGGGGAAGCAAGTATACTGCTCCGAATGCAATGAAAGCCATTATGAAAAATCATGATTCAATACTGAAGCAGAATCATCCCTAAATAGAAATTCCAGTTTTTTCCATGAATCATCATTGACTTTAAATGCAATTCCTGTTGGCAATAAATCATTTTTCGTATGAATGCTTCCAAAAAGGAAACAAATTGCTTGACAAAATTAAATGTATGTGGTTCAAGACAGGAACATTCTGACCATTTAAAGGTATTCTCCTGTAAGTGTGAAAAGCAGAGGCCTGGCTGTTAACTAGTGACATTGAGAATGTGACGTCGTACACGGATCGCTGGCATATATAGAACTGCTTTTTGACATTTGGTTAGAATGTGAAATTCTCTTCCTCTCCACCCTCCCTCCCAAGGGGCAATTTGGAGTCTCAGAATTTTAACTGGAAAGAGTTGGGTCTATACTTTCTTGGAAAAAACAAAAACTGGTAAAATGGGGTTTTGGTGGAAAAAGCCTCTGACTACAGCTCAGGGAAACTGAGGTTTTTTCCCTCCTGTTATTAAACTATTACTCCTGTTACTAAACTTATTAAAACTAAGTCTCTTTGGGCTCCAATTTCTCTTGTGAAATAAGAAAAGCAGCCGAACAATCTACCTATGCTTAGTCACAGCTTGATCTATGATTTTCTGACTTGTCCAGTGAGTGCTTTGGAGATGTGATTGGGGACTCCTTGGTGATTCTCTTTAGGATAAGGGATGCTTTCTGCTCGTGACCTTAGTTGAAATTCCTAATCAATGGGAAATTTCTGTTCCAAAATTTTATTCTGTTCCCATTTTTGTATGTCTTTCTGCCTTTCTTGCTCTCTTGGCATCTCTTCCCTTCCAAAATAAGCTGCACGTTGCCATTTACTAACATAATATGATGTCCATCCCTCTAATTATTCAGAAGAGTCATGAGCTGCTTTACTGTCTCCTCTCAATAATTGGCCTTTTGGAGATTCTCATTACCAAATGAAAACAGTGAGTCAGCAGATACGTTTCAATTTTACATTGTGTATGGTCTGGTAGCAGAGATTGCTACTCACTTATCAGTGTTCATGCTCTTAGTGAGGCTCTGTGACTTGTTTCTGAAAGGATGTAATAGGAATCATGGGTGCCACTGGGGATCCAGGGTGGAAAGGAAGCAGGATGCCTCCTCCATGTTATCTTCCCCCTTCTGTTTGCTGGATATCAATCCCAGAGCAACCAGGGCAGCATAAGTTGAAAATAGCTGAGCCTCTGTCAGCCTGGGTCCCTGCAGGACTATGTGGAGTGGAACTCTGTACCCACCAAGAAAATCCTTTCTTATTTTTTAAGTTATGACAAGCTGTGAGTGTTGGGAGTTTATTTTCATCATAACTTGTGTTACTTGGACATATAGTTGGAAACATTATTTCATGATTTTTCTTCCTTTTTGCACAATTCTGAAAGTAGCCTTCATATTTCAAAAGTGAAATATCATCATGATGATCTGGTTAAATTGTCTAACAGGGCTTATTGATAGGAAATTTTAAGGTTGAGGGTTAGGGAGCAGTGGGATATTTTCTGGAGGCATACAGTTGGAGTCCTGAGATTGGTATAGGAATAGGGGTGGTGGTTTAGGAGGTGGAACAGATCTAATTACACCGAAGTATCCCCTTCCAAAAGAAAACAAAAGAAAACAAAAAAACAAAACAAACCCCCCCCAAAAAAAACCAAAAACCCACCAGATTGGGGGCCTTCTTGGTGGGGCAAAGGGTTCAATCTCAGCACTATGAAACTATCGCCAGCCACTACAGCACGAGTTTGATCCCCAGCCAGGGAGCTCACCCACATGGCACAGCAGACCTCTCCTGTCTCACTCACTGCTCCCCTCAGCAGTGTGTTTCACTAGATCTGCTTGTTCTGCTCCCCGCTCTGTCTCTGGTGAATCCTCTCATTCCCCGCCCCCCACATCCTGCACCTCTGGCCTATACCCCAGTTTTGTATGCATAAATAAATAAAAATAAAGCTTAAAAAAACCCAGATTGGGATGGCTACACAGACAACCATGGGTACTAGAAACTGACAATCTTTGAACGAACCACATCAACCCAGAACCTTCTCAGTTTTCTGGATTATATAAGCATTAGTTGTTTTTGCTTTTGGGTTTTGATCCCTTATAAGAAGGAATTTCCTTATAAGAAGGAATTGCTGACATCTGATTTATCTTGTTCTCCTTATTAACCTTGGCCATTTAGAGCTCTAATATGATTTGGAAAAATAAATGTCTTTTCTTGCATTCTGTGTCATCGGTACCAATTATGAATAGATTGATTGATCATCCCTGTGGATGTTATATAGGTGTATGAATCTGTAGTCCACTATATAGTTTGGCTCACAAGCTAAGCAAGTACTTTCATCTTTGTTTTGTGGATCAGCTCAGGACTCTGTGTGTGTGCATACAAATGCGTATACATGTATAGGGGACACATGTGTATAATACATGTATAATACATGTATAGGCACACACGTGTGTATAATGTGTGTCACTTCTCTCACTTTACCTCCAGACTCACAGTCCAATTTAGTACATACTGTGAGTTGTAAACTCATTTTAACATCACTTTAAGAAAAAATAGCAAATAAATTGGCCTATATTGTATAAGAAAAAAGAATGCACAATTCCCACTAAATCAAAAATAAAGAACTTTCAAGGTTACTCATATTCCTATTATCTTCTTAGCTTGCCTAATTAGGCATCAAATGTACCTAGTAAATATATGCAAAAATATTAGAAAAATATGCATCTTGGATATTGAATAGGGGACTAAATATTCTGAGATTCAAATATCTTTCTTTTTAAGAAGATTACATTGATGACAAAGAAAAGCTAGTTTATGGAAGAAGGGGAGGAAGTGTCAGGGCTAATTAGTAGGACTAGAAAGTGTCAAGCCAGTAGATGTCAGTATACTGGCGTAGGCACCTCATCTCGTATATAGGAAAAATAAATAGAGGAAGTGTGATGGCTTTCATTCTTTTAACCACAACAATGAGGGTGATTAAGAATATAGTTTACCACACAGAGCAAAGGGTGTATAGCTGAATGTTGTGCTGGTGTTGGTCTTCTACTAACAGAACAAACTACACAAATAGCAGTGAAAATAATTGGGTTAGTGCTGCTGAGTGTAGTCCAGGTAGGTCCATCTTAGAAGAAGATCTAGGGAGAAGCATTGGGTGGATTCGTAGCATAGATGAAGAAGGGGGTCTTGAAGGGAAGGGATTTGAGTTTTGTATTGAAAGATTAACATATGTTCAGCATGCTTAGGAGAGCTGCTGAGGATTGCTGACCTCTCGTGCTTCTTCCTCTGATTATTGTTGTGTCGACGCAAGCAACAAATCATGTAATTGCACTCCAGCATGAGCTCCCTGCTTCAGTGTGGAAGAAACAGTGACTGCAAAGGGGACAGAAGCTCCCCCTTTTGGTGCTTTGTGGAAGTTGTCTTGTTTCTAGCAATCCTGGCAGTCTGCTGCTACTATTGTTTTACTTTTTTTTTTTACCCTGGAGGTAAGGTGTATTAAAACAAGCTAAGGACAACTTACCGAGTGTCAGGATGCTAGTTGCTCTACTAGGGCGAATTCCTACTTTTGTCTCTGAATAGCACCTAGTACCGTACATTCAATAACTTTGACTATGCGATTAAATGAATAAATGAAGTATCTGATGAAGAATGGAATCTATTTTTTATGTGACTTCAGATGTGCAAATGCCTCTTTGTGTCTAGATATAAACTTGATGCTAAAAATACTTTTAAAATTGTGGTACCGATGTTTTGCAACACAAAGTGATTTAGGGGTATAGGCTCACACCTCTTCAGATGTATGTTACCACGACATACCCACCATCAATGCACCCATAGTCTTCTACCATAATCTACTGGACCTCTACCCACTTTCCTCTCCACCCTTCGCCTCCCATTCTGGTGTCTTCTAAGTTTACAGTCAGTTTTCTAGGGTTTGTTTTTGTCTAACATTTTGTTTTTTCCCTCTGTGTTCCACATAGGAGTCTAATGATTCTGCATTTTTTCTCGTGACTTCGCTTAGCATAATCTCCTCCATTTCCATCCATGTTGCAAATGGCAAGATTTCATGTTTTTTAATAGCTGAGTAGTATTCCATTGTGTGTGTGTATATATATATATATATATATATATCACATATTTATTCTACATTCGTACATCTGTCATTGGACAATTAGGTTATTGTCATATCTTGTCTATTGTAAAGCAGTGCTGTAATGAACACAGGTGTTCATATATCCCTTTAAATTAGTATTTTGTGTTCTTTGGCTAGATAACTAGCAGTGAAATTTCTGGATTCTATGACAGATTTTATTTTAATTTTTGAGAAATCTCCATACTGTTTTGCATTTGGGATAGACCAGTCTACAATCCTAGCAACAATATAGGAGGGTTCCTTTTTTCCCACATCCATGCCAACACTGATTGTTTCTGGTCGTTTTGATGTGGGTCATTCTCACAGGTGTGAGATAGTATCTAATTGTATCAGTAGTTTTAGCTTCTATTTCCCTAACAATAAGTGATGATGAAAATTTTCCATGTACCTGTTGACCATCTGTATGTCTTTTTAGGAGACATGTCTATTTAGCTCTTCTACCCATTTTTTTTTAACTGGGTAATTTGTTTTCTTTTTCTGTAGTTGTATTAGTTCTCCATAGATCTGGATCTTAACCTCTTGTCATATGTATGCTGTGTTCATATTTTCTCATATACGTTAGAATGTCTTTTCCTTTCAGTGGCAATTTCTTTTATTGTGCAGAAGCCTTGAAAAGGAAATTCTTAAGGTAGAATCATAAAAACACTTGTCATTTCACAATATTGTCTGCATGAGCTTTCTGTGAGGCTGCTTTTCTTTATGTTCTTGAGTAAAAGTTTCAGATTCGATAGCCTGACTGCTCATTCTTATTAATACATCTCTGGCCTCTTAAGCACTCAAAATAGATACAGTTATTAATGTCTGATCGTAATCAAACTACCTCTTTGGAGTTCTGAAGGTGGAGTGGCTGATTATGTTGTTTCTCTACTTGAATGTCCCACTCTTGTTGCCAAGTCCCTAGCTACACTTCTAGTTAGTATTTGATTTTGGGTATGGGATGCTGGTAAGGGGGCAGGAAATGCCTTATCTGACTGGTCGTGCCATGAATTACTGTCAGTGTCTGGGCTCAGAAAGGAATCAAGCTGACTATCTTTCAGGGCAATGATTTTGGGTTCTTCAGAGACTTCTCCAGTTATTGTTGTAGTGCTCTCATAGTTCCTTTGAAGTCGGTGAACTCCCTGCTCTGATAGTTTTTGTATGATTTTTATGGTCACTTCGTGGGGGTATCTGACTATTTATCTTAAGCTTTTTCTGCTGAGGGTTCCCCGCCTTCCTGGATGTCATTTTGGGCCAGATTTAAGATAACTTTGTGTTGTCTGTCCCTCCCTTTGTCTATGCCTTCCCTTCTTAATCTTCCCTTTTCCCCACTTCCAAGTCTCATCCACATGAAATGTACATCTTTTACCCAGCGTGTGATGTTGGAGGCAAAGTCGGAGGTCAGAGCTGTGAAGGCATTGTGTCAGGGGCAGGGTTAGTTGTTACAGGTCAATGAATATCCTCTGGACGAATCTGGTCCTCTCCAACTGTTTCTTCAAACACCTCTTCAAGTCTCCAACTCTTTTTCAAAGTCCTTCAATCTTCCTTCAGGCTGGTTGGAGCCTGGCTTAAATGCTTTCCAGGGTGCCTGCCTTTTGAACCTGATTGGTTCTTTTAGTTGCTTGTCACCCATAATAGTTCCAATCATACTGGTCCACTTACAATCCTATATTTGAATAACTGAACACTAGCCAAGGGGTTGGGGGGGTGGTGAGGAAGAGGGACCTTCAGTCTCAGTTATTTGATTGGTGTTGGTTAAGCACCAATTAAATTGGTCCATTCTCAAGCCCATTTTCAATATCTTGGAGCTTGGTATAAAAGGGAGAAGCCCAACCCCCGCCCAGTCTCAAACTGCACTGAGAACAGGGCAGACTTCTGGGCTGAAGGGCTCCAAGGAACCACAGCAGGAGCTGGTCCTGAGGCAGATTGCACCTGCTGCCCTTCAGTAGGCTTGGGTCTAATAATTAAGGGGGCCTGCCTTAGATAGATATATGGCTCAAGGTGATTGCCTTCTCTTTTTATGTTTTTCTCCTTCCTCTTCTCATTCTGAGTAGGCTGTTATCCTTCGCTCTTCAGACCTGGAGCCTGGTTGCCAGCTGGCATGCTGGGAGCACTGTTCTCCAGTTTGGGCTCCTTCATTGTCACCTTGGTCGCCCCTTAAACCCTTGCTGCCATTTTCTCCACTTTGAGTGAGAGCGCGAGCTCCCAAATTCATTTTGAAGCATGAAAGTAGTTCGCTTCTATCATCTTGGGGCCTCAAATGAAAGTCAGTCTGAAGTAATTTTATATGTTTATCTTGCTACATAGATATGACAAAAAATTCTTAATAGTTCTTTTTTAAATTTACCAAAAATGGGTCATTCAAGGATTAAATATGCCAATACCTTTTGAATATTTTAATTTCTTGAAGTAATAGACAGATGGTCATTTAATAAATATTCCTGCAAAGAGAATCAAAGGTCAAAATTCAGTTTAATCAGACATCAGTTTTTCAGCCTCTTTGGCTTGGGTGCTCTTTTGGTTTATGTAATTTTCAGTCAGGTTCTTTTACTTCCCCTTTACCTGTCTTTTTTTTTTCCCTGAATATATTCCGGTGAAATTTGATTATTTAGTTTAAAGTAATTTCTGGTAATTAAACAAGTTTGGGGATGAAAGACGACTTCTTTCATACTTAAATGCTAAATGATTTTTGGATCAATTTCAGTTACCCATTTTCTTTTGAGTGTTTGAGAGATGTTGATATGAAATAATCTCTCATTAGTTCTTAGAATTCAGGGCCCACATTCTGTAGTGTTAACAAAGAAGAGCTTTCTCTAGGAAGCTATTCTGATTTATATACCTTTTTAATTTAATTTCATTATTTTTTTATTATGACAGTATCACAATGTACTGATTGCTGTGGTTGTACAGCTTTTTTTCCTGATGGATATTTTCTTTTTTTAAATTTATTTTTTATTTATATCCTTAACATTATTGTGTATCCCCCATAGGTTTCCCACCACCAATTTACCTGTGAACCATCATCATAGTCCCTTATGCTCTTTTCTCCTCTATTTTGGTCTTTCTTCCTCCCCCTCTCCTGTAGAATGTCTCTTATTGTGGTTGCCTGCTAGTTTTTGCTTTTGCTTTTGTTTTGTGTGTTATTTTCTTCTCCTGATCTCTTATTTGGCTCCCCTATATTCCTGATATAAGTGAAATCATTTGATAATTTTCTTTTTCCTTCTGGCTTATTTCACTGAGCATGATCCCTTCTAGCTCCATCCTGATGGATATTTTCCTTGGTATATCGTTTTATTGTTTATGATTTCTTTATCTTTTAATTTCTATTTATTGTCATTGAAGTGCCATTATTTTACATTCTTGCCAGTATTTTGAGTATAGGATTTCCCCCCTCATGTGTAGTTTCTGTCGCCTCCCCGCTACATGTGGCCCAAGCTTATCGTCTTCCACCATAGTTCCTCACCCCCATCCCTCTGTTATATGCTTATTTTTGATGAAGGAGAAGTTTTCAATATTGTGGTATATTTGTACGTCCTTAAATTTTTAGTTGTGAAGACAAACTTTCATATTTAACTTCTTGGGGGCATGATTTTAAAAGGAGTATGGAAATAAGATACATATTTTCCCTGAGTGAGGAAGTTAAACTAGGAGAATAGAAACTTGGATTTAAGAGCATCATCCTGTACCATTGGGTAACCTTGCTCAGGCTTAATTTCTCAAAACTCCTTTCTCCTTGACAGCCCTGTGCTGTGGAGCTCAGAATTGTTTGCATAGTATTTGAAATCTTCAGAAGTAAGCTGTTGAAAGTATAAAGTGGTATTTAAAAGACAAAGGATTTGAGGCTTTTTTTTTTTTTTACCTAATGCAAGTACTTGTTACTTTTCGCAGTAAGTTTAGAGGATAGAAACTGCCAAATATTTATGATACAGATTTCTCGCTTCGTGATTTGAAACTGGTGGGAGGATTTTTGATTATAATTCCTTGCTTTTAGCAGGTGGTGAAGAATTTTCTCTATTTTGTAATTATTTGGTCAATATTATTAAAGCTTTTATGTCAGAGAAGTGCTATTTTCATTGAATTTGAAATTTTATAATGATAATTACTTTTCAGCATTTGACTTTTTAAAAATAATATATTTGAATTGTTTTCTTTGTCTATAAATTTGTTATGGATTCTTCAAATACAATAAGTGCCCGGCCCATGCCAGGCATCCCTGCAGCTCAATCCACTGAGCTGCGTCTTCCCAGGACTGATGCCATTCACTGCCATTTAGCACAGCTGTCCATTGCCGTTGCCCTGCTCAGTCTACACTGGGTCAGTCACGCTGTCTTGGAAATATTAGGTTAATGGGACACGATTTAATCTTAGTGAAGATTTTTATTTAATAACAACTATCTTTTTCCTTTTGAAAACTGAACATTTGATTTTCTAATGAGCAAAACCCAGATCTCCTAATAACGAGGAGCTTCTCCCAGCGAAGCCCTGCTTTCCGCTGACAGTGGCTGGCCCTCTCCCCAGATGTTCGTGTCCTGACTGCCAGCAGTCTCACAGTGGAGAGGGTGGAGACAGGGTTGAAGGCATGAAGCAGATGTTTTCAAGAGTTTTCAGTTGTCTT
>PVIJ01007760.1:0-79846 GCA_004024925.1 Scalopus aquaticus
ACGGGTGAATTGGTGGTGGGCTACCCAAGGGGAATACAAAATGTAAAAGACATAAATAACAATAAAAATATATATTTAGGGCCTCCCCGGTGGCGCAGTGGTTAAGCGCTGCGCTGTGGAGCTGTCGGCAGCGGGCGACGCGAGTTCGACTCCCGGCCAGGGAGAATCCCACATGGCGCCGCAGACCTCTCCTGCCTTGCCCGCTGCTACCCTCAGCAGTGTATTTCTGATCTGTCTGTTCTGCTACCTGCTCTGTCTCTGGTGAACCCTCTCGCCGTCCCACGCCTCTGGCCTGCACCCCAGCTTGTATGTATAAATAAAAAATAAATCTTTAAAAAAAAAATATATATATATATATTTAAAAAAAATATTCTAGGTAGAAGTTTTGTTTGTTGATTTTTTTTCCTTTCCAATTTTTCTCCCTCTCCAGAATATGAATATGGTGAACTTAACAGATCATTAAACAAAAACTGCATATTTTATTAAGTCACTCATTTATTTATCTTTTAAAAATCATAAAAAAAAAGCTCTGCCAGATTTCATTTAAAACAAAATTAAATCATCAGTTTAGTAAACTAACCACTGCCAACTACCACTGATATTAAATAACGAGCTGAGACCATTTCAATAATTTTTTGGACATCATTAATTATGTCTATTTTCTTCAATGGGAAAACTGATTCCTTGAACATAACTAAAAAAATCTTTACCAGTTGATTGAAGTATAGCATGATTTAGCTGATCATGGAATTTCAACATGTTGTCCTCAGACCAAAACAGTCTGAATTAGTTATCATTTTAGTTTAAATTTAAAACTTATTTTGTGATACATATTATTAATAGAAAAAAAGTTAATACATATGAAGATTCATCTATCATTCTAAAAACTCAACAAATCACATTGTTTTCAATTTTTAGGTCTTATTAGTATACCAAGACTCTCCCAGATGAGGTAAAGTTTTGGTGCTGTGCTTTTCCTAACATTACCTCATAAGCATTTTACAACCTTCGCATTTATGCAGTTTTCTCTTGTTTTTGAAGACTTCACAGACATTCTCTGAAGGGCAGACAGATAGCTGTGACTATTATTATGACTCATATTTCCAATGTGCTTTTGCAAATTCTCTGCCATTAATAACCAAGTATATACCTATGTTTTGAGCTGTGACATTCATTAACACTCAGGTATTATTATTTTCTTATTGGAGAAAAGATTACTAATTTTATGGAGTGGAAATTTCTGACGTCATACAAATAAATCTAGTTAGTATAATTTTAATTTGTATTGTTATTGTTATCATTAGATGATTTAAAATACTCTGATCATATTTTCTTTTGTGTGGATTATCCTGGAGGGGGTGTCTATCTCAAAAATTTGCATGTGCCTTATGCTCTATTTTGAAAATAAATCAATGCCATACCAACTATAAATATTTATTTTCCAATATACATTGTTTTACTTTTTTTGGTAGCAGTTCAGCATAATATTTTTACATTATTAAATGTTTTTCAATGTGATTTTTTTTCTGTTAATTTAAAGCTTAGGTAATATTCCTACTAATACCTGACAAATAGGCAACTCTCCTCCTGATTTGAATTAAAAAAAAAATCTATTTAATCCATCTGGGATGTATTTTGCATATATTATGAGAAATGAATCTAAATTACTTCTTTTTCAAATTTGTTAATACCACAACCATTTATTAAATGCTCTTTCCCTTTCTCATTATTCTGTAATATTTTATTCTTATTTATTTTGAATTCTTGTTGTGATTTTTTTCCTGTATTTTCCAAGACCTACCATATAATCAAACAGTTTAAATTATATCATTTTCTACTATGATTTGATATTTGGAATGGCTTTGTCAGTACTTTTAATTTCTTTAAAAAAATCCCCTTATTCATATTAGCTTATTTATCTAAATACATCTTTACCATTTTATATTTTACTGAGCTTATACTCTTACATGTACAAACTAAATGTGGTAAGTTTTAAGAGCTTTATCTTTATATCCAGAAACAGAACCTGTTATTCACTAGTTCAAGTTTTCTTTTATTAACATCTTAAAGATATGCCCCGTGTTACATTCTAAAGAAAGAGAATGACAGAACGAAAAAGGTGAAGTCTAAGGAGCAGCAAACACGTGGACATAGCCAGGCTCAAATCCTGTACAGCTTGAGCAAGATACCTGACCTCTAGAAGACTCAATTATTCCCTCTCTAAATTGAAGGGAGTGGTATTTCGGATTTATGTAATGAATAGGAAAGTTTCTGAAACTATTCAAGCATAGCATGCATATTTTTAATAAGCATGTGCTTGGTACTTGACATCTGACCAAGTTCTTTCATGTGTACTATTATTTGCACTGCTTATCTTCATAAACTCCTGTTCAATGATGGTGGCATCGTTTATGTTCCTATCACTATTAACATTAAGATCCATAGGTAAATGCTTAATATCAAAGTAGAAGACTTATTTCCTATCATGATATTTGTAAATGCATTTGTAGATCACCTCCATTACAATAACCTCATCCCTAAACAGTTTATGGTTTTTTTCTGCTACAATAATTTTAAGTGCCCTTCCATTATATATTTTATTTGTTCTGTTATTGATTTTAGAACATTTGTTTCAGGTTGAACAGTTTTATTTAGTTTCTTATTACCTACTAAAAAGACGGCTACTAATTTTGGTTCTCTAGATTATCACATTTCCAGAATGAATTCTATGTTTAGAAGCATACATTAATAAAATCAGTTAATTAAAAATGGGAAAAAAAACAAGACTAGTTATCTATCATGATGTTGTGCTATATTAAAATATTCCTGTTGGAAACATAAACTCAAGATATATATACTTATTACTACTCAGTTTCTTTTAACTTTTAGATTGAATTACCTTAAGAATTTTTCTCATTACTTCTTCAGACCTCATAATACCTTGTCTGATAGGAAGAGCTGATGCTATGGTGTGGCAGAAAAAGGTAACAAAGAGAAAGAATAAATCTTTTTTTTTCTTTGTGGGCTTTAAATGTTATCCTTGGGGATGAGATAATAAAAGAACAGAAAGAACAGAAAATAGGTGTAACCTGCACACACTTGCACATGGAAGAGAGTTTCATTTCTTTTCATCTCTTAAGCATGGTCCACTAAGCAATTTTTCATCATAACCTTCATAACCTAGACCTTCCACTTTCAAACACATTTCTCTTTTTTTCCCTCCCAGAATATCATTTCAGTTATGAGAGAATAATTTTTCTGTGTGTGTGTGTGCCTGGCCTTAGTCCCTGTCCTTCTCCATCTACTCTCAAAGAAAGTTGCTTTGTTAGAAAAGTAATAGTAAAATGTCATTTCTTCTTGAATCATTTGGTTAACAAGATCAAATAATTTACTGACAGAAGCAAATTAAGGAATTCGATCAATTGCCTAAAATATATTTCATTTCCACTTATGTTTTGCTTTTAGTTTAAACACACACACACACACACACACACACAATTAGTAATAAATGTTAAAGGCACTGACCAAGATGATACAACTAATTTAACTGTAGAACCAGACAATCAGCTTTAGATATGGTTTCTGTACTCACGGGGAAAATGACTAGAAGTGGATGGATTGACACTGTCCCCACTGTCAGCACTTTCACTGCTGGAAACTTCATCATCTGATTCCCTCACTGAGGAGCAGGGTGAAGAGCCGTCAACTTCTTCAAACTTCCTCTTTAAAATTCCACTCATAGCTGCAGCGCTGTCACATGTACCTGCAACAGGAATGGGAGCAATGAAGCATTGAAATATTTGACCGCTGAATGTGTAGCCAAGGTCTCCAGAGTCATTTTTATGTATTTTTTTAATACATGAACTGAGCTTTCCCCTGAAAGTATCACTGCACAGCTTTATTTTCATATTAACAAAAATTAAATTAAATATAAGCATTTGACCATTTGGTTATCAAAATGTATCAATTTTTTTCAGACATAGTTCATTTCCATGTAATGATTTTATCGCTTTTTGTTGGTAAATTGAAAAAAAAATGAGTTCATGAAATTATAACAAAAATACCAACAGCCCCCAAAGTCCTAAATGATGACTGCCTTATGTAACATTCACCTAAAAGGAACATAGATAAGCATACAAAAACTTTATATTCAATTTAAAATGCAAGAAATCTAATTAGCTGAGCACAAGAAAGCGTATGAAATCAGTTCCAAATTTTAGGTAGTCTCCATTTCAAAACTGCAATAAGCTGGAATGAACATCCAAGCATTGCCACAGTTTCAAAAACTTCCGAAAGCCATTTACCCGAGAGATTCCACTAACTGAGTGGGAAGGCTGAGGGGCAGGCATTGTTTCTCTCTAGGATAAATGGGCTATTTCCTCTTTTTTGTTGGCTTTTTTTTCACCTTCTTCACTTATCTTGACATCTGCACAGTCAGCTAAACTTTCTTTGCAGTGTAAGGATATTTTTGGAAATAAGCTTTATATAAATTAACTGCTATATCTCTCTATACACACGGTCTATCTATGTATATATAGTATATAGTATATGTATATATGCAATGTAAGTCCATATATATACATGGACTTACACTGCTATGTTAAGTTAACTGCAAGTATTAAGTCAATTCCATGTACTCCACTTTCCAACTTATTTATGTCAATACATCTTAACCCTTATATGAGCTCTGGAAACTCCTTTCTCCTTTTCTGGCCAGTCCAGTCGTCAGTTGTGTTGATCAGGAAGAACCAAGACCTATAAACTATTGTGATGTCTACTTGGTTACTCTATGCAGGTACTGTTTCCCCAAATCTCCAAAATCATCTCTTCTCTGTGCCAATCACAAAACAAGCAGACTGCATGGTTCCCCTTAGCTAAACCAGCTCTCCAAACTCTAATTAATACTCTTCAAAGTAGAATACTTGGACCGCCACCATTAACATCACTTGGGAGGGAAATGCAAATTCTCAGATCTACAGCACAGAAAACTCCATGGGGCAGGGCCTTGCACTATATGAAGCCTTCCAGGTGATTCAATTCATGCTCAAATTAGAGGCCGCTTGTCTAACTTTTTGTCTACTCTCCCTCTTTTCTTCCTCCCTCTCCTCTCTACCATTTTCCTTTTTAGGGTGCATCTATCTACACAGGCCCAGAGACTCACTTAAGTAAAATTAAGTACAGTATTAGATGTCTCATAAGTATTATTAATTTCAATTTACTCCATTCATCTGAGCACTTCTTGAGTAACTGTTGCACAGATGTGTGACACCTTGGCTGGATTAGGGAGTACCTATCTTCAAGGAGTGAGCATCCACTGTTCTGGGCTCCATCAAATTGAAAATGCTACCAAATTCATGTTCTACTGCCTTGTTTTATTTACATATATCTTTCACATCATTTACATTAACAATATGGTTTATAACAATATGAAACTAAAGTATTATTTACCCTTTAAGAACAAAAAACTCTATCTCTATTCTAACTTTGACTTTACCACTAGTCAGATTAGCATATTACTTTCTCCAATCTTAGAGTGTGAAATGCATAAAATGTTCATGCATATCTGAGTAGGGTGAAGAGAAAAAAGATATTTTAAGTAAAGTTCTTGAAATAAAAGTAGGACACAATATAAATTTTAAAATGGTTCACTTCAAACAAGATGCAAAGTAATTCACGAGGGAGAGACTAAAAGGCACAAAGTAATAGAAGATGGAAACCCATATATAAAAAGTACACTTTTTTTTTTAAAGATTTATTTATTTATGCATACAAGCTGAGGTACAGGCCAGAGGCGTGGGGCGGAGAGAGGGTTCACCAGAGACAGAGTGGGGAGCAGAACAGGCAGATCAGAAATACACTGCTGAGGGGAGCAGCGGGCGAGGCAGGAGAGTTCTGCCGCACCATGTGGGATTCTCCCCGGCCGGGCGTCGAACTCGCGTTGCAGCTGCGGACAGCTCCACAGCGCAGCGCTCAACAACTGCGCCACCAGGGAGGCCCCTATAAAAAGTACACTTTTATAATGACATATTGTAATGGGAACAATTAAAAACCTTATCCTTCTTAAGCTCCACTTCCCTTACCCCTCTTTCTGTAGCTTCCTTAGGAAAGGCAGATTTCTTGAGAATCATGGGCCACAGAGGACCATTTCTCAGCATGGTGAAATATGGGATTTGATATACTTCTCTTTCTTACTTCCTCGGGAACAAGAATGGAAATTTGGACCTCCCTGGTGGTGCAGCGGTTAGGTGCTGTGCTGTGAAGCTGTTGGCAGCAGTGACATGAGTTCGACACCCGGCCAAGGAGAGTCCCACATGGTGCAGCAGACCTCTCCTGCCTCGCCCGCTGCTCCCCTCAGCAGTGTGTTTCCGTCCATCTGCCTGTTCTGCTCCCCACCCTGTCTCTGGTGAGCCCTCTCGCCACCCCACGCCTCTGGCCTGTACCCCAGCTTGTATGCATAAATAAATAAATCTTTTTAAAAAAAAGGATGGAAATTTTGGAAGAATGATAAGGAAATGAAAGTTTCTTTTCCCCCTAAGTTATTACATTTGGAAGTTATATTTCAAGTAAGACTTGAAGCAATGGAGCTGATGTATTGATAATTTGTACCTAGATCTTGGAACAGTAGGAGCCTGAGCTAGACCCAAGTCAAAGGAAAGAAGGAACAGACCACTTAGAGTAGAATTAATACCTAAACTGTAAATCAAAAATTCAAATAATTGCTGAGTGAGGGGTGGGAAGAGCATAACCTTCACATATACCCAGGAAACTGGTTAAGTACTAACTTTCTTTTTCGTTGACAAAGTGTGACACCTGCCTAGTTTCACTGCATTAAAAAAAATCTTATGCGAGGGGTCTCCCTGGTGGTGCAGAGGTTAAAATCTCATCGCTATCAAGTTATCACCAGCCACTGCTGATAGAGTTGGATCCCAAGCCAGGGAGCTAACCCACACGGCACAGAGACCTCTCCTGTTGCACTGGCTGCTTCCTCAGCAGCGTATTTCAATATATCTGCCTTTTCTGCTCCCTCCTCTGTCTCTGGTGAATCATCTCACCCTCCACACCTCTGGCTTAGACCTCAGTTCTTATATGTATAAATAAATGAAATAAATCTTTAAAAAACATTATGCGAGAATATCAAAATGTCATAACAATTTATGAAGACTAAGTGACCCAGTATATAATCCTCGATCTAAACTTAACAGTGGTAAAGGGAGCATGTGCTCTTCTTCTGTGTCTCTATAGTCTCTCTCATGTCTCTTTCCTACATATTAGGAAAGAGTATAATAATTTAGGAAAAAGACGCTTTTAATGAATGAATTGTATGTATTTTTGGTTTGCTTGTAGCATGTTTTGGCTCTCTTAGAATCTAAGAAAGCTAATATGTGGCTGGAGAGATACAGATCAAAATTAGCAGAATCAATTCTTGTTCTATGGCTGCCATTGCTCCTTAAATACCCACATATTCTATTCTTGTTCTTACAGATACAGCATAATAAATTTAGACGATATGAAACCAATGAAAAGTGGTTCATATTTTTATTGACTTTACATAGCATCAAAGTCCAAAGAACAGAACATAAACCTAGACAGGCATTAATTTATTCTAAATATGAAAAGCTGAAAGTCTAAACTCTGTTAACAGCCAATTTAATACAGCTGCATTTTATAATTCCTGAAACACTCACTAGTCAAGAGCGTCACCATCTCTTACTTGGACTGGAATAAAGCCTCCTAATTATTATCATCCATCCACAACAATGTGCTTTTCAAGTGGAGGTAGAAGGATAAATTTAAAATGCAAATCTGATCATGTCAGTCTATAGCTTAAAATTCCTAAGTGGCTTTGAATTGCCTTATGATAAAGTTCAAAATCCTCAAAATGGCTTATAAAGACCTTAACAAATCTAGTTTGGTTAACTCTTCATCTTCATTTTGAGCCATTGACCTTCTTGTCAATATTTTAGCTTTAAATATCTTGCAGTTTCTCCAGTCTATTATTTCTCTCTTAACCCTAGGCCTTTTGATATACTATTCCATTCGATTAACATTATTTTTCCCCAAAGCACTTACCACCTTCTAATTCCATAGTGTTCATGTATTTCATGTTTATAACATATTGTTTTAGCCCTGCCTGAAAAATGTAAGGATAGAGATCTTCATTTTACTTTTTAATATTACGAGGGCCTAGAACAGTCTTTACATGTTTATATATGCTCGACAAAGATTTGATGAACAGTTGAAACCTTCCCATTTCCATATATTAATTACTTTATCAGTATCTCTTTTCTTTTCTAGACTGAAAGTTCCATGAAACATAAATCATGTTCATCTCATTCACCACTGCAAATCGTCTAACAAAATATCTGGCATATTTGATTGAGAATCAAAATGAGAGACGAAATTGACCTCAAAATGTCATATAATTTTTTTGCTTGCATGCAACCCAAAAGCCAATTCCAGCTAACTTAAGCATAAGACATCTGTTGGAAAAACACACTAGTTCATGCAATCTAAAATAGAGCTGAAATCCAAAACTGAAGAAATGACAGTTTCTGGGATTACTATAGAAACTCCTTCATGTTTGCTCTAGGGCTCTACTGCTAGCAGGTTTAATTAAGTCCAGTATCTTCTCTCTGTCTCTCCCAGCTTACGTTTAATGTTCCAAAGGGGGAACACCTTTTAAACCCATCTTGGGTGAGGTGTCTTCCCCTTGATCATTTGACTACATGGTCAGAAGGCAAGGAAACTAACAAGCAGGCACTATTCCAGAGAATTTCACCCGTAGACTTTAATACGTTCATTTGCACTCTAAAGCCAATTATCTTCTCCCTATCTAACACCAATTTATCTTTTCACTTATTTAGCCCATGAATTCACTACTTAGCCAACTTCTTAGCCTGGGATTCCCTTTCTCTACACCCACATGCCTTTTCATCACCAAACTGAAAGAAGCACTACTTTATTTTAGAACTATAAGAAACATCTTGTGATCTTGAATGTTATTCTCGATTAACAAATACTATGTATTTCATGATTTTATTAGACGTAACCAATGCTCAGAAACCTCTGAACACATTTAGTTAAAAACTGGTAAAAAAGTACAAATGTTCCTATGTTTCTCTTTAAAATATACTGATAAGCTATACTACATTGTCTATGATTATAAGTACATTATCTTATTTAGTATATTTCTGAACTACTGGGAAAGCAAAGAGAATGACAAGTTCAAAAGGGACATATTAGCAGTCAGAGGATGTGGAGCCGAGAAGATAAGTAGGAGAGTTTGACAATGAATGCCAAATCAAGATGGATGAAAATACACATTTTAACGCCGCTGGAAGAATGGCTGAAGCTAAGCTTTGGGTATTTGCTGAAATTTTGTTCATGTCACTCCTCTGACAACTTAAAAATTTCAGTGTTTATAGGTCCCTCATGATTTCTTACTACACTATTTACATTAACCTAATATTTAATCCTTTTTTCTTCTCATATTCTGTCCCTGTTTCCTATTGTTTTACTTCCTGTTGTAAGGGAATGACTACAGAAAATATGCCTTAAAAATATCATTAATCCCCTAATTCTGAGAAGCAAGTTATCTGCTTTGCAGAAAAACCACTTCAGGATTGTGAGATTTAGCAAATTAAAAAATTGAGAACAACCGGTTAAATTTGAATTTTATATAAAAAACATTTTGGACATACTTTTACTTATTGGCTTTTTATGTGAAATTCAAATTTTTAACTGGGCATCCTACAATTTAAAGGACATCCAGCAATTAATTGTTGACTTAAGTCTTGGTGAGAAAGAAAAGCTTGTGATATCAACTAAACTATCTATCTTAGAACTCCTGTACACCGATATTTCTGTCATTGACCAGTTAGATCAAACACAGTAGGTAAAACATATAATGACATATAAGGTCATTAGGGTAAATCATGAATTTATCAAACAACTGAATAAATGTGAGGAGGGTGGGTGGTAGTTAACAGGATATGGCAGCTCTGGTCTATTACTGATGTGGGAAGAAATGGATTTCAAAGAAAGTAACGCGGACATGGCAAGAATTGTAACGGGGGGGGGGGGTCTTTTTAGTGAGATGCTCTATCTTTCCTACCCTAAGAAAGGGTGGTGAATAGTGAGTTTGGGGCTCATTTGACCTGGCAGGTCCTTATTTGTGCAGACTGTTTATATCAGGAGCCTGAGGTGGTACTCCCTTAGTAGCAGAGAGATACCGAGAGGCCCTCTGTTCCCTATTCACTAAGAGTATAGGTTTAACCTTTGCATTGCTTTCTTGTTTGCTTTGTAGTTAATCAAAGTGAGAGTAACCTTTAACTTCAAGAGTCATTTACAAAGACCCTTTTACCTTGGTGATGTGGCATAGATCAGGGGCTTGTTAAACAACTTGTGTTGTAATACGGCAAGGAGGTAATTTTTTAATATGATCTGTCAAAGAACAGAATAGTTTATTTTGCATCATCATCAAACTCTTCCAGCAAGCACAGAAAAGTAACATATTATGATAAAGTTCTATTCTAAAAATTCTGATAAGTCTGCTAGTTTCCATCAGCAATGGGCCCAGGAAACACCCTGTGGGGATTAAGTTGCATGAAAAACAAGTTTTTAATTCTATACATTCTTCCAGAATGGAAAACAATTTTGACATTTCTTCTGGTTACTTCACCAAATTCAAATGATGAGGGTAGAGACACTGTAAACAGATTGCTGAAAATATTAGTGTATAGCTCATCTGTGACAGCAGGTGGGAAAAGCTTAGCTAGCAAAAGCAAGATTATTCACAAGGTCACACTTCATCAACCAGATTGTCTGCTGGGCCACACAGAGGACAGTTGCTTAATTGATGGTGTCTTGGTTTTATTCTAATATCCAAGAAAGAAGAGCTTAGCTAAAAAAAATCCATACTGTGTGATTTGTATTCTTTATATGAGATCTTTATTTATCTATATGTGTTCATAAACATAGGATGACAATTTTTACAGAAGTTACTTTATATTAAATCCTTTACATCCCTAATTTTTAAAAAACATTATTTTAAGTAATCTGTGATGTTCTGCCCTATCACTGACACTACTCCTGCCCTTACACTATTATGTTAATCAAACACTGGCTAGAGGCTATAGCCGCTGCTAAATAAGATAATCATTATTTTAAGAAGTTGGCAACAGAATTTAATGCCTTAAACACATCTCTCCACACATTCTCAGAATGCTTATGAATTTCTCTTAATAAAAAAAGGATATCTTCTACAATATTAGGGCCATTTCTGCTTTAACCCATTTGGCAAGAAATTAACATATCTGCTGCCAAGAGGAGAGGGATTTGGCAATGATTTCACAAGGTAAAATCCTGCAAGGTATTTTCCATGGGGCACCACCAATGTGAAAAATGTTGCTGGTGGCTTGCCAAATTGAGGAGTGCAAGTTGGCCAAATCCACATCTCTTGTCCAGGTGTCTTTTTAAGCCAAGAACCCTGGGAGCCCTCTTGTTTAATGAGTATTTTTGTTGGAGAAATAATTGTGGGGTTCCCCAGTTGTATGAATTCCTTGTACCACAGTGGCCTGTGACCTTGAATTAAAGGTTTGAGTAACTTAATGTGCTTTGGACTTCAACATTTTTGCATCTTGATGATTGTAGTTTGAGAATTTGATGGGAAAAAAAAATGAGTGCTTTGCCCAGGAAAAAGTGCAAATAAGCACAAATGCATGCCATCCATCAAAGACTTTTCCGGTTAAGAACCTCTGCTCTGGGAATGTGTGTCATTTCTCCAGCCTTGGTGGATATCCAGAACTTGGAGAAATGATTCACTGTGAACACATTAGCTCAGAATACCAAAGATGTTTGAGAATCTATCATCTCTTGTTCTGTCTACCATCAGGGTCAGCAACTTCCTAAGGCAGTGTTCTTTCTGGCTCCCAGTTTCTTCTGGCATGTGTTCTAGGACCTACTGCATCTCTTGGAGACAACCCCAATTGTAAGAGAGTGTTGATTCTAAGGTTTCCTTTTTTTCAGGGCTCTCTTGGCTGCCACATATTACTGTAAAACAATTATCCAAACATCTGTACCCTCTCTGCCATGTTGAATTCTTAACTGGTACAGTTCGAGCCTAAGGTATAATTTCTCAAACAGTGTCTGTCTTTCCTACAAGGTAGCTTAAAATGGTTGTTCCAGTTATAATAACATCAGTCACCACTTAGCGAGCACCTACTATGGGCCAGACACTTTGCACCTGTTCTCTGTAATCTCCTCCTCTACCCTGCAAGGTAGTTTCAACAAAGAAAACTGAGGTTTGAGAAGTTTAGAACACTTTTCCAAGAGGTCTGACAAAAACTTTCTCTGAGAAATAGTCCCTGGCCAGCACCACACTGGGTTAAGCAATCTCTCTGCATTCACAGCGCCAGGTCAGTGCTTTTATCAGCACCTACTGCTTGGTCTTATAATTGACGATATACCCGACATTTTCTCACACTTGACTATAAGACTCTTCATGAAATTAGTATATATTCCAGTTTCTGCTCAGTAAGTAAGTTAATTTGGAGTCTAATCCTGGATCAGTTACTAACAAGTGGCCTAATTTTCTGTAAGGGGTCTCAATTTCCATTTCCATCAAAATATGGGACTGTGCATAATTAGTAAGAATAGATTTTGATACCGTGCAGTGCCCACTACCTGAGAGTAAATGATAAAAGTCATGGTTTCTGTCAACTACTGGTGCTTCTAATTGTTCCTAGCTCCTTTTCCTCAACTTGTTAAAACTGTAAAGGCTAAACTGATGTATGTCTTTTCCCCATGTTGATAAAAGATAAATGGCTACTGCACTTACTAATGGTAAAGGGGTTCTCTATGATTATGTCTGACTGGAGGATGTGGGATAGTCCCAAGTAGTTTTCCATTTTATCTGCCTTTGGGATTAATATTCATATAAGGTCAGAACCTGATGGTTAATGCCTCCTTAATCTTAAACATTGTTCATTATATGGTATTTGACAACATGACAGAATGCATATGGACTGGGAGCCAAATAGCTTTCCATTAGCAAGAGCAGAGAACACCAAGCAAAAACAAGATAAAGTTTTAAAAACTCTTGAAAATAGATCAAGTGTTGTCATAAGCTTATTTTTCCTACAACAAAAATATCAATGAAAATTTTATTTTATGTTCTTGCTATTGAGACTGAAGAACAGTACTTAGCCTAATTCCTTGGATGACTGTAAGAATTATTGCATTAAGGGGAAAAATAGACCACCCAGATGTGGAAGATTTTAGAATTATAATTGCGGCACTGAACAATAACCTTTTTTTTTTTTTCTCCTTAGCACTTAATAAGTTTCTCTTCAGTCTTTTAGGAAATTCCTGATTAAATCAAACAACAACAACAAAAGCCAGAATGGCCAATGTAGATCAAAGAGTATTAATTTTTAATCCCTTTCCTTCAGAAGAATCATCAAAATAGTCTAAGGGAAAAAAATTAAAAAACAAAACAAAACATTTCCCTCATCTGCTTTAGAGCAGACATCAGAATAAAACGTGGCCATGTTTTAAGACATACACATCCAAGCACTAGGATCTAGCCAAAGAAACTGCAGAAAATAAAGATTTTTTTAAAAATTAGAGTAAGTAGAAAAAGGTATTCTGATTATCTTTAAAATGAATCACCACCTTAGGGAAGATACAGAATTTTACTAAGACAGAGAATAATTTTTATTCAACCTCCAAGTGACACTGCATTAAGAAACAATTAGTAAAAATAATATAGAGTGTAAGATTAAATGCCTGGATTTTCAAGTCTAAGTAAATGTTTCTACCAGCTCAAATTAAAAACTGGTTCACAATAGAATTAAGTCAAACCAAAGTCATACAATATTTTAAAAGTTCAAAATCCATTATTTAGTAAAGATTCACAAATAAATAAGTTTCACAAAGGTAGTCATGATACCCCACAACCAATTTATTCAATAGTTGTTACCAATGCATATGTCTCAAAAGACACTACAATGTAAATACTATTAAATACTTTTTAAGTAAGAAAAATGTAGACTTTCTAAAGTTCTTTTTGAAGACCGTTGTGATCCAAGTCATTGGATGCAATTCCTAAATACCATTATGATGCACAGGAATTTTAAAATAGCAATAATTCTGTGACATAGTTTTATTTTATGATTCAGACAAATTAGCACTGTTAAGTGACTAAGTAGAGATAGACTCTTTGTTTCATAAAAAAATTGGTTCAGTACACATTTCTTTTTTGAAATTATTCTTTGTTTTCCCCTCCTCCCACCAATTACCAAAATTTCAGTAAATGTTTCTTGGTCAACTAGTCAGAGCCAGGCTCCCAATAATTGAAAATCCCCTTGTTCTGGTTAAAGCAGAGATGAGTAACATATGCTTTAACTGTACAAAGTCAAAACAGATATGGAAAACAGTTGAACAAAAGCATAAAATTGAAAAATTTTTAAGTAATAAAGAACAGAAAATAAGAGCTCAAAAAAGTACAGATTGTCACGTCATATCTGAAGATTTTGTGAAAATTATGTTCCACTTGGAAAGATTCAAGATATCTATAAAACCACATATAGTTTGAACCTCAGTGACTTCTTGAATGCTTTCTTTGCTTTTCCATCTGAATAGAAGGTATCAGCTACACATTACTACCTACACATGACCTCTAATAAAGTCCTCAAGGGTTTCTAATTTTAGAAAACACATCTTTTTCTCATTCATTGAAAACTAAGATATTCCATCAAGATTCTCTGTAACTATAGACTTTAGTTGAATTTGCCTTAGCAGCACCAGAAAAACAACTCCTAAGAATTGGAAAATATTAATATTAGCTATCATTTATAATGCTTTTGTTATGTGCAATATATGCACCATGTCATGTCATTTTCATAAAAACCCTTTGATATGGAGACTATTAACCCCTCTTTACAAATGAAAAACACAAGGCATACAGATTTCAAGTACTATATCCAAGGGTACATGGACTGTAAGTGGCAGAACACGTGACTTGGAAGTGATACTAAGGTTAGAACTTGAACCTAAGCTCTTAACTCCTATTCAGCCTCTTCACACTAAAAGATACAGCTTGAACTCATATATCCAATAAACTACATAGTAAGGCACTTAGCTATCAGGGAAAATATGTACAACTTGCCCTGGTTTTTTATATAGTTGTACATGAACTGCCCTAAATGCACAAGGTTTTATTGTATAAACAAAATTACCCAGGTTTATTAAAGTAGTTCTTAGACCTTCTTAAAATACTAATGGGCAAAAAATTACCAGATATGAAGCTTTTCCCTGATACTTTGGAGTAGTTCTTATCCTTGCAGGCTATGTTTTGATACTGAGATCACAGAACCAACATTCCTTCAGATCTTCAGAGTGCATGAGAATACCTATTCCCTGGTGTGCACTGGCTGCCATGTTCATCTTAACACATATCAATACATTGTACATTTCTAAGTGAATATGCAAATTTGTAAATTTTCATGGAGACAAATGATTGTCTAAGTAACAAATATTCTTAGCTGGCATGGTGGTAGGAGGTAGTGAATCTCAAAGACCTGGGATTTGAGAATCCAATAGATCATTACTCCTGAAATTGGCAAAAGAGATCAAACACCACAAAAAAAAAACTGGTCTGTGTGTTTTCTTTGTTATACTGTTAGAGACTCCCTATTTGCTATTAGAAAAAGTAATTTCAAAACCCTATTAATGGTTTAATAAGAAAGATTCTCATTGTAGCAAAAGGATAATTTCTCATTTATCTGAAGTTCAAACACATTTTTCAATATCCTGAAAATAAGAAACAACAAAAATTAAGTTTGTCCTTTTTCTCTGTGCCTATGCTCAATACGCTAAGCATATGCATGTGTCAAAAGTTCAGTAAATAGAAGCAGGAGATGGTTATATCTTTCCCTTTATCCATCAAGGCCTAAATAGTTAAAAATTTTATATAAAGCAAAGTATAAAACTTGATGATATTAACATAAGAAAGGAGACGGGAAACATAAAAAGCATATCAAACTATATACAAATAATATATAATAATAGCAAGACTATTTGCTGTTGGTGAACAGTTTTTTGTTTTTGTTTTTTTTTTTTTTTTGCAACAAGTCAATGGAATGGTGGGAATAATGATCCTTACGCCATGAAGAAAACCTAGCTCATCAGGACAGAATGATAGATACCAAATTCTGTTTCCAAAAAAGCAATTAGCATTTTCATAAAATGATCTTTTAAGTTGTGAACTTTAGCTAGTTGAAAAATTGGCTTATAAGTACAAATTATTTTCCAACTTTTCTAGATAAAATATTACTATAGTATTGCTATATGTTTAATAATAGGAAATAAAAATAAGATATTTTAAAATAATTCTACAATTTCATTGTATTTATACTTTTCAATAAAATTGGTAAAATGTTATTTCAATTCCAGGATAGGTAATAAAAAATGCAATCATCTGCTAAATTTTTCACAAGAAATGTCAGGTCAAAATAAATTTTTCGGATACACAATAATTTTGAGCATTTTCCTTCTATATGTTATAAATAATTTTGTTTTTTTCTATTTGATAGGTATGTGAAATTCAGGAGAAACAGAGATAGATACATAGATAGATCAATCTTAAAAGTGACACATGCAATTTTGAAATGACAACAGTTATCTGTAGATTTCACTATGTTCCATACTGCTAGACTGAGTACAACATGTTTGCCCTAAAATCTTTTCCAAGCTTACAATATGCTCCCTAGTTTTAAGTGACGACAAAGACAGGCTGGTAATCAGAAAGCAGGAAATTAATTTTTTAAAAATTCTTAAAGATTCCTTTGAAGTCTGATACAACACTACTCTTCAAGGACACTAACTGCATATCTGAATTGTTTCTACATTGTTTTATTTACTCTTTTACTTTCCAAACTTGATATGAATTGCATTTACACAAATGTTTTACTACATACATTTAAATATCCAGACCATGAAGTTACTACGTACATGCTGCTGAGATTTGTATAGAAGTAGTATGGCTCAAGCGAATGCTAAAAAGACTTCAAAGTTTTGAGTGAATTTGCATAGAGACATAAATTATCCAGGATATTCAAAGCCATAAATTTGCTACAGGACATATATAGCTCTCTCGTGGCTCACGGAAGCAAAACAATGCTCTTTATTTCACATTTGTCTATTATCATGTTTTCTCCAAGAACATTCACAGGCTCTACTTATTTGCCCGCACTGTTTTTATTCCTATATTCAGAACGTGCTAACTAGTAGTGGGTACAGTTACAAAATCAATAGTACTGGACTGCCTAAAGGAATTTTAAACTGGTTCCTTCCTCCTCGCTGTGCTTTGCCTAGAATATGCACTGACTTTAGCAGATACAAACTATGGTCACAATCTAAGTTAAAGGTAAATCCCTAAAATTGTTGTTATTTAAAATCGTTGCATTAAAAGTGATTGGTAAGAAAGATTTTATTTGGCTGGTAGAAATATTATGTGTGTATGTACACTTACATGTGTACATACATCTTTAATACCTGTATGTGATATATATGTATATAAATGTATATATTTCATAATAAATTTTATATTTATATATATTCACACAAAAGTGTTTGAATATTTTGTTTGAACCATAGGGCAGCATATTTTCATTCAAAATAAGAAGGAAATAATTTAACTATATCCATTTTAGTTGCAGACATTATTGAAACTTACGAAGAGAGTTTAGAAGAAAATGGCAGTCTTTGTATTTTTTAAAAAACTCAGAAAATGTGAATTCCTTTTTGTAAGTTAATCTCAGGATTCTGGATAAATGTCATAATGTACCCATAGAGTGATAAAGGGTGAGAATCTGGCCCTGAATGACTACCACAAAGTGAATTTCATAAATATTTGAAATAATTGTCCTTCACAGTTTAAAATGGCCATCCTCCTGTTTTGGTACAAGCACCAGTCATCCCACCCCCCATTTTTCAATAAAAGATATGGTTGGCAACTACCAAGTCTTAGTCATTATAATAAAATTAATGCCCTCTTTTCAGTGTAAAGCAAGTATTTAAGTTTGTCTAAATATGTACTAGTACTTTGGATGAAAGCTTCATAAAATTCATTTTTAGGGGCCTCCCTGGTGGCACAGCGGTTGAGCGCTGCGCTGTGGAGCTGTCGGCAGCACGTGATGCAAGTTCGATGCCCAGCCGGGGAGAATCCCATGTAGTGCGGCAGACCTCTCCTGTATTGCCCGCTGCTCCCCCCTCAGCATTGTATTTCTGATCTGCCTGTTCTGCTCCCCACTCTGTCTCTGGTGAACCCTCTCGCCGCCACACACCTCTGGCCTGTACCCCAGCTTGTATGTATAAATAAATAAATCTTTAAAAAAAATTCATTTTTAAATATCTTAAGCAAATATAAGGGCATAAAACAGAGTTTCATGACTAAATATTATTTCTCAGTTTTCATCTTCTAATATATGTTCATACATATACAACATGTAATATACAGATGTACACTTGATGTAAATTAAAATAACATTTCCTCCATCAATATTGCAACTGCTGAATTCATAAATCTAAATTTTTTAATATGAATTTCAAAACATATTTTTAAATTATGTTTTGAAATAAAAAAAGCAGTGTGAATAAAAGTGAGTACCCATTTGTTTTGTACAGGCCAGACTTTACTACAATGTAATCACACATTTTATAAAAGTGTGATATTTAGTGTATGGATAAAGAAGATTTTTGTCCTGCCTGTCACACTTATGAGGATCACCTTACAGTCCGAATGTAATAAAAGGGAAAAGTCATAGAAAGTTGAACATGTTGAGTTCAAAATAGCATTGTCTAAAAAGTCCCAAAGAAAATCAGTAACAATTAAGAAAATAAAAAAAAAGCCTTTAAAGGATGTAAACCCAAAATAAGAAATCATTTACCTGACAAGATATTTAGCAATATACAATGAAAACTCTCAAACCCAAAATATCTCCTGAAATGAAAATATAACTTATTAAAACTGTCCTCATAATGCTGTTTGGGATGTGAACAAAAGAGAACTCCATTATTTAATTCTAGATACCTCACAAGAATCTTAGGCTAGGAACCCAGTGTTTATTTAAAATGCCTTTCTTTAAAATGTGAAAATCCTTTACAAGTTTAAGTACTGATATTTATCTAGTTGTTCCTATTTATTTATCTCTCTGTAATCAAAAACTTCTCCCCCAAATGTATTTAGAAACCCAACCCAGTTTTTCCCTATGAAATTATCCCATAGGAACAAAATACCCCCGTCACAAATCCATAAAACATTAAGATTTAATAAGCGAACTAAGGGAAGCTGAAAATCAAGAACACCTTGCCAGTTTCCACCATGAATTAAAATAGCCAATCCTTATCAGCGTCTTTTATAGAAATAAAATCAGGCGTATCATGAAATCTGTCATCGTACCTGTGTGTACTTTAAACGACTACGGCGCACACGTTGTAAAATCTTCACTCTGAGAAATAAAGCACACTTCATTTAACTGCTGCAAAACACCGCTGCAGAAGACCCAGCATATTTTTTTTTCACGCAACTGATCCAGCTCTCCACCAGCACTGTGACCTTTGAACTCGCTCTGCCCCCCCCCTCCTTCCTTCCCCTTTCTGTAGTCAAAGCCTCAGAGCTGGTCTCATTTGCATAAGGCTCCGGCAGCCCTCCAGCAGCTGAAATGGAATGCTGGGTAAGGAATTGTGGAACTGCAGTTCTGCCAGAATACCTGAATCACCGGAGATCAGGAATACGCGATAGGGAGTGGGCAAAAGATTTCAGCTGGGTTGTCAGCATCACAGCTCCCATGTCTATTCATGGATGGATGTTTTTAACTCTTTGTTTTAGAGTCCTGCTTTCCTCCCTCCTTAGCAAAAGAAGCTGTCAGCAATGACTGTGGTAACCAAGGAAACCCAAATAGTCAAATACTTCATTTAAATACATGTGGAAGGCCAATTTAAAATTTTCATTAACTTCTCTTGTTTTTGAAACATAGCTATTTTTTTTTTCTGTTGGAGTACATATTGCACACATAACCAGGGACATAGGGTATTTCTTTTTGTTGTGCTTTAAACAGCATCTTACAAGCATAAATTTATTTTAGTCACTATGCAAATACATGAAGTCACTGTAGTAATTCTATGAAATGTTAAATGTGTCCTAGTGCCTTAGTGTTGATCCTCCTAAATGGTGTCCAGAAAATTAATTGTAAAGAATTTAGGTGCCAGGATGCCTTTAAAACAATAAAGCAGTACAAACGTAGAGCCAAGTTACCTATGTATTTAAATCTAAAGATTCATGTAGCAATAATGCTTGCTTATCTTTGGCAAAGATGTTCAGTGTTGTACTATTATTTGCTAGAGTTATTTCTTCTCTTGTCTTCCTACACACAGCAATCCCTCTATTTAAAACATAAACTTCTCCATTGCTCATAAACCTAAGAAGTGGCTATTTTCTAGATGCAGAAGGTAATGTGTACAAATTCTTATAAATACACATGAAGGTAAATATTCTTTTATTTTTGAAATGGTGAGTTAATGAAACTATGCATCACATAATTAATCCATTCTTCTTTTTTAAATTAAGCTAATTTTTCCTACATTAGTGACTGATATCTATGAAATAAAAGATTTTATAAAATATTATTTTCCATCTATGAAACAAATGTAACATGAAACATTATAATACACAATATATTACTATAGTAACAAAATGTGTTGTTCTGACAGATAACACTATTAACATTTCAACACGTTTTTTTTTAATTTTTTAATTTAAATATTTAAGTATTCCAAACCTTTTCTTTCAGTATACTGACAGAGTTAAATTTCTGAAAAATACAATATCCGATTTATAAGGCACATAAACTATGCAGTACAGGATTTTTTTTAATACTGGAAAAATAAATTTGAAGCTTTTCATTTGGGTTATTTTTTAGCATTTTGCCTTATATTATTTCTGTATGTAGAGAGATTAGAAATCAGCAGATGCATTATTTCTTACCCCTAAATTTTTAAATAGGATAAATAACTTTTCAATTTACTATACCCACATAAACATTTATCTGTCACATCTGACTACATCAACAATTTAATTGCATTGAGTCAATTCAAGTGCATCCTTCATATTACACACCATAAATATCTTGCAAAGTTTTTGTTTAAGGCAAAACACACATCAGCCCATCCTAATTTAAATCCAATCAAACACCAAGGAAGTGCAAGAGTAATTTATAAAATCACTGACCTGTTCAAATAGCTGTAGTCTTAGTCCTTGCACTCTTTATTCACTAGAATCCAAAATAAATTGATTATCATTTTATAATACGTGTCAGCATCACCGAAGGCACTGATCTTCCTGGTTCAGTGGAATCTTCTTAAATTTGCCAGCCCTGTGTTTTATTGCTGGTACCGTATGCTTTATTGTTCAGCGACAAGAGCTTCACTCTGCACAAAGACTCATTACCTACTGCTGGCTGCACGGCATCAGCCTCACTGAGGCTTCCTATATGTGATCACATGGGAGTTTTGTCTGAGAAAGCCAGGCATGCCACTGACTTCACTGTGTCTATGGATATTTTTATCAGCTGAGGGCTGCTAAGAGGAAGGAATAACAGATTATGAAGCTGCTCTAAGTCATTAATGCAGCACAACTTATGGAAATCCCTTCACAAGGCTTTTTCCCATTATTATAGAAAACGTTTCAGCAGACATTCAAAAGAAGTTAACTAGATTTTATTTTAATAAGAGCCTGAATAATAATTGAAGGATAGGAAACTAGCAAAAAGCCGTTTTCCTACCTTCTGCTTTCTGAAAGTACTTTTATATAAATGTTACTAAAGAGCCTTGCTCAACTGAAAGATCTGACAGTATGTTTTAACCTTTAGACTGCCGCAGTTCCTCTTTCTTGGAGATTGGTTTCTATAAGGATAAGTAGTTGTTTGCCTCAAAATCTTCCCGATGAAAATCTCAATCTCTAATAGTCACTACATATGAATAAAAATAGATATTCTAATTACTTTTGATAAATTAGGTGAGAGGGTGAGTCTCTTTTATTGATGTATGTAAGAGTAGATGATTAATTTATCTTCTCAAAAGATGACAGATTTCCTAAAACAGCTGACTTAAAAGAACAATGAAGACTTCAATTTAAAGATTTAAAGGACATATGGTTCATATTAATTCTTAAAATCGCAGTAACTTATTTTAGACAGCTTACCTCAATAAAGCATATGGTTTACCTTCTCTGATTTCAGTGTTAACAAGTTGTTTCAGAGATGACTATTCAACATTTACAGGAATTTTTGGCTGTATGTGAATTAATATACCTACATATACATGTATGTGTGTGTTTATAAATATATGTTGTCAGATTATTTGTCTGTTTAAAAAAAAACATTAAATAAAAGTATTTCTCAAAATACAATGTGTGTTTCCAAATGAAAAGGCTATTCAGTAACTGGAATTTGGTGAAAGAAATTTCTTATCTCTTTCATATTCTGTCTAAATTGAGTGGGTAATGTTGCTTGCTAACCATAAATGAAAATCACAAAGTATGTTTTCTGTATAGTTAGATATACAGTGCATTTTAATGTTTGTAAATAACATAGTAATTAAAGAGTAAATATACAGATCTGCTTAAGCTTTCCATTAATAATAAATTACTTTCTTGAAATAATTATAACAAATTGTTTTAAATAATTTTGAGCCAGAATAGGTAAGTGTAGCTTAATAACCCAGTTTCTAAACACAAAGTCATTCTTTACAGTATTATTTCACATCATGTCTTTACAATATTTTTTGTAGGGTTATCACATACTTAGAATGTTTCATGTCTTAAATGTCTCTTGGTGGTTTTTTATTAACATTGGAAAAATTCAGATATGTCTTAAATGCCACCATTTCAATGTATGTGTTTCAAAGTGCTTATGTTGATTTTTCCCTCTGCACACAAGAACTACGCTAATGCTACAAAACCTTGGGGCACTAAAAGAAAAACAGAGTGTTCTTGGTTTATAATGCACCCCTGGGTTCTTAAAGATATGTACATTCTAGCTAATATCTTTGATGATGTCATCATGCTAATGTACAAAGAAATAAACAAAAGGCAGCCATTTTTCTCTTACTGCATCACTTCAAAAACAGTGAAATAAAATGGTTGCCAAATGGAAGGAAAGAATCAGCAAAAATCAAAGTTACTTTTAAATTCTTGGGTGAGGGGGCAGGAGAGGTATAAAATTGAAAAATAATGCATAAATGTGAAGTTTGCATGAATATATGCAAAGAAATAATTTAAAGCAAAAAGGAACTACAAATAAACACAAGAAATATGGATGTATCTAGCAATTAAAAGGAATTACCAGTAAAACAGTAAGTCTCCAATGGAAAGACTATAGTCTATATAATCTTAATATGTTAAATGTAGGAGCCTATTAGATTCATTAATGCTGTAAAAGGTATCTAAAGGTACACAACTGAGCTAGAAAGATCCAGAAAGAGACAAACCAAATCATGAAATAGTTATAATCTTCTCAGGTCTACTACTGTCTTAAATAACCTTGGTGAGTTATTCCAGCATCTTATTTCTTAGTTGTCTAATCTGCAAAGCAAGAATAGCAAAGTCTTTGGAAAGCATGTTGATAGCAATATACAGCAATATTTTTAAAGATCAGTTTTCTAAACTGGCTTTAACCAAGTACTGTAGACTAACACTGATAAAATGAACAGATAAGATATAAAATTCTAGTGATTGTTTAAAAGAACTTTTAAATTAATTAGCTAATAATGCTAAGAAATAGATTTAATAAGTGGATGTTTGGACACAAGGGATTTTTTAAATAAATGCAGAAAATATAGAAACATATTTAGTATGTTATTTGGAACAAATCTCATAAAATTTCCTCAAGGTTAAAACGAATTACAAAACACACCCATCCTTCCAATCAAAATTCCAGAACACTCTTTCAGTGACACAAGAGAATTGCAGCAGAGTTCCTGATTCTACATTACACAATGAACACAATGCTTCTGCTTATATAACAATTTCATCAACCAAGAGTTCTTTAAATTTGAAATTAACAGAGAGGCACAAGATCACAGATTAAAGAAGCACATGCAATCCAAGATTCAAAGGATATTTTAATTTACTCTGCTATATATTAAAAGATATGAATTGAAAATAGATACTGTGGTTATTACTATGAATTCTTAGGACTTGGTTTTTCTCTCATGACAAAAAGCATCACAGAGTTATTTTTTTTGCTTCCCTTTTCTACTAAATAGTGTCAGAAGCAAATAAAAATGTTTATATCCAGCTCATGCAGTAATTTTGGCAAAGACTATTTAGAAGAAGATGGGCAAGATTTATTGAAACCATGATCTGTGCTTCCTGGAACCATATTACCGTAATTGGTGTATACATACACCAGCACCTCCTATTGAATCTACCCTTGATCAGGCCAGATTTTCTTGCTATGTTTCATCATCCTCCACAATACATTCATAGATGTCAATAAACTGGCTATGTCAACCTCAAAATCCAGGGCTAATTCAATTCAACAAACATTAGTTGAGAAGTTATCATGTACCAAGTTCTGAGATAGTCATTAAGGATTTACAAATAAAATATATACTATTCCCAAGATTATAATCTCTCTAATTAAAATAACATTTTTAATTGCTGAGCATGTTATAGGAAGGTAGTAGAGTACGCAGAGACATATTTTTCAATAAAATTTCTCTATTTTCTATTATTGTCATCTAAAATCAGAAAAGCATTATTGTAATAAAATCATTAACAAATATCAACTCTATATTTATCTATCATCTATTTATAAAGGCTGAAAATTATTTAGTATCCTTTTTATTAAGAAGTACAGTTTAATTTCCCTTCCCTTTATTCTAAACTGGTATTAGTGATTTGCTTAATCAATAGAGGCTCAGAGTGAGGCTGGAAATTCCAAGGTTAGAAACTTTTCAGCTTTCACTTGAGCTTCTTGAAACACTCTCTCTAGTAGCCCTAAGCTGCCATGTAAGAGAACCGACTACCCAGAGACAGCTTTAGTGAAAAAGTCACATACGTATAAGCACTCTGGTCAACAGTTTCAAATGAGCCCAGAATTTCAGCCATTCCTGATACCTGACATGCACGTTAAGCCATCTTAGACACTCTAAACCGGCCCATCCACCACCTGGGACATCAGGAGGTGATCCTACTTGTCACTATTTAGAAAAGAATAATTATTTAGCTGAACTTTTCTCAAATTCACATCCTATAGAAATCATAAGCTATATAATGGTTGTTCTTTTAAGCCGTTAACTACTGTAATAGTTACTTAGCAACTGATAACTAGGACATTCTTATATGTAGATAAAGGGACGACATCATAAACATGAAAGTAGAGTCTGGTATACATAGCTAATGAAATCAATGAATTTCATTCAATAAAATGGATTCATTTCTTGGGTGCACTGAAAGAAAATACAATGTGGAAGGTATAAAAGGGAAGCTAAAATCAGGGAATTAAACAGCAAGTGAGGTCTGAATTATCAGAGGTTGGGATTTCTGAACTAATAGACAAGAGATTGCTCAACCACCTGGGAGTAAAGGGAATTCCCAGGTGTTAAAATGGCACTTTGAGAAAAGCTCAGAAACAAGGGCAAGTATTTTACTCACTATAATGAGAGGAACTCTGAGGAAATACAGATGACAGGAGATTTAGGCCTGTATTGGAAAGTGGAAGGAAAACAAGGAAGTCTGGTGCTATGTAGAGTACTTTGAAGCTTTAGGCTAGGAGATCTGGGCAACATGTAAGATGTTGTTAAGTTATAATGGCTGGGCCTCCCTGATGGCCTAGGGGTTAAGTCTCAAGGCTACCACCACAATGGCCTGAGTTCCATCCTGGCCAGGGAGCTGACTCTCAGCAGACCTCTCCTATCTTGCCTGTTGCTCCCCTCAGCAGTGTGTTTCCCTGGATCTGCCTGTTCTGCTCTCCACTCTGTCTCTGGTGAATCCTCTCACCCCTTGCACCACTGGCCTACACCCCAGATCTTGTAAGTATAAAAAAAAAAAAAAACTTTTTTAAAAAAAGGTATAAATGCATAGGAAAAGAGGTACAGTTGAAGTAGTGAGTAAAGACAACATCGACTGTCGAGCAGCGGCCAGACCAGACTAGTGAGGCACTGGGACAGCAGCAGGGGTTGTCATGAAGAGCAGATGGGAAGAAATGAGGAAAAGCACTTATCATAAATATGGAAGGGGGTTGAAAATTGGTTCGATAAGCTGGTCTCTGATATCACTGCCTTGAAAGTCAATGATTCTATATTCAACTGCCAATTAGATGTGATAGAGAGCAAGGGAGATATCATTAGTCTGGCTTTGTTAGAAAAATCAGTAATTCTCATAAGTATTTATCAACTTTTATATATTCTGAGTTAATCAGCTTTCATATATTGTGAAAGATGTTAATATCAAATATTGGGCGCTCCCTGCTGGCATAGGAGTTAAAGTCGGCAATATCAAGCTATTGCCAGCCACTGAGGCCTGAGTTCAATCCCCAGGGACCTAACCCACATGGCACAGCAGACCTTTCCTATCTCACCATCTGCTCCCCTCAGCAATGTATTTCAGTAGATCCGCCTGCTTAATCCTCTCACCACCCCCCTCACCCCACCTCTGCACCTCTGGTCTACACCCTTAATTCTTATATTCATAAATAAAATAAATCTTTTAAAAATATATCAAATATTTTTAATGTTGTGTTTTGGAAGGCTGTAATTTACTGTAAAACAACAGGGCTTTCTTTAAATAAGGCACATGGACAAGAATATATATATCTTTCTTGTGTTTGATTCCCAAGTTAGAAGAGTGGGTAAGAGATGTTGGGGGGAGAAAGTATGTTCTAGTTCTACAAAGATAAAAAACAGATAACTTTGGGTAAAATAAACTAAAATTTAAAACACACACACACTCTACTTCCTATCAGAGTAAATAAGTCTGTTTTAAGTTTTATCCTTTTGATTCTTCATTCTTTCTGGATATTAGACAGCCATAGTAGCAGATGTTAAGTTAAGTTGCCAGTAATAGACCACTCAGGATGATGCAGGTTAAGTGGTAGAAAGAGTTCTATAATTGCTGCTACTGCATATACGATAAGTACATAAGTCATTTGAACATGGCTCTAAAGAAGTCTTTATGCAAATAACCCAGAGAAGAAAGTATCCAGATTCACCCCCCCACCTTTCAGAATCTTTAATACTAGAAATGCATCAGAAAACTGCATTTATCAAGAGAAAGGAGTAAATGAAGCAAATCTCTCTGAGAACACAAAAGCTATGTTTTTTTCCCCTTAGTGACCATCAAAGTTAATTATAATGATTTCTTCTTACGTGTTTGACAAAAGAAAATATGGAATAAAACAGCATATGCTAAAATCAAACATAAACTGAACAAGCAAAATTTAATGGAACTATTGCTTTTCCTTGTCAATGGGAAGACTGCACCATAACTAAAAGGGCTACAACACTGCTTTTGTGGTCAAAGCAGAAGAAAGAGTTTCCAATATTTTGTTTTATCAACCTAAGTCTACAAGTACTTGACTACAGACTGAATCAACTTTAATTTATATAACAAAGGAATACAGAAACAGTTCAGATATATTATTCACTCAAGTTCATTCATACATTTACTTATTTAACATTCACTGAGTAATATAGGATCAGGATCTTGTTTGAACTCAGGCAGTTTAAGAAGAATAGCATATTATAGTCTCAAGCTAAGCATATTTCTATCTAGAGATTGAGACAGATAAAGAGAGTTACAACATTGTGGGGTTTTATACTTGAATCATATATAAGAACAGAAAGACAAGAGTAACACTAGCTAACGGGTATCATGAATTTACTAAGATGGAAATGCTTTATATGCATTAATTAACTCATGTAGCCATTGTAACAAGCCTGAGGTAGCTACTTTTACCATTGCCATTTCATAGATAAGACAAATGGGGCAAAAAGTGGTTATGTGACTTGTCAATATAATAGTCAGAACCCAGGTATTATGGCTTTATTGTAGAGTGGTTGTACAGAAAGCATATTACCCAAAGTAGTCATGGTGGACTTCACAGAAGAGGTGATATGGTAAATAAATCTTAAGAGGATTAGTAGTTATTTTGTGGAAAAGGAGAAGAGTATGCTAAGCAGAAGGGCCAGCATATATATAGACTCTGAGGCATGATTAATGTATGTGGAAAGGAAACTAAAAAATTTCCTATGAAAATTGTCTGATTATTTGTCTCTGGATGGGATTATGCATTAATAATTCTGGATATTTGAAATTCATCATGGAGTCAATTTGTACTAATAGGGTTTGTTTAAGTGGCTTGGTTAGAGCTGGGTTTTATTATGTAACTCTGGTGAATAAATTGGAGAGGAGCTAGATGAAAAGAGAGACCAAATGAGATGGTTGAAATATCACCAAAAAAGTTATAAAGCTCTGACTGAAGGCAATGACAACTCTGGGGATGGAGGAGAAAGATACTGAAGATATAAATCAACAGATGCTTAGGCTGAGATTGAGGGAGAATCCTGAATCTAAGGTTTTTAATTTGGAAGATAGAACGGATGATAATAACATTAACCAAAGTTAGAAATACAGGAGGAAGATTAGACATGGACCCATTTAATAGCAATCATTGAATGCATACCATGAACAGACAAGAGTACAAAGTTCTAATAATACAAAGATGACATCTTAGCCTCTGAGCGCTAGAAGACTGGTAGAGGAGCTCAGGGACAAAAATCTATTAGACACCTAATTCTCTCCATCACAGCTAACTTTTTAAGAGGATAGTATTTCTCTCAGAGACTTAATTAAAGATTAATAAAGAACAAAGAATGACTACCTGGACTACCTGGTGGCCTAGGGGTTAAGTCTCAGTGCTGTCACTTCTAAGGCCTGAGTTCGATCCCAGGCCAAGGAGCTAACGCACATGTGCCACAGCAGACCTCTCTTGCTGCTCCCTCCAGCAGTGTATTTCAGTAGATCCACCTGTTCTGCTCCCCACTCTGTCTCTAGTGAATCCTCTCGCTCCCTGCACCTCTGGTCTATACACCAGTTCTTCTAAGCAAAAAAAAAAAAAAAAAAAAAAGAAATATCATTGATTGAACTGAATCATGGTGCTCATATATGAAAGCTATATAAAAGTGTCCTGTGAAGGTTAAAATCATGATCCTTACCATAAAATCCACCTCCATTCTTTATATTAATCATACAACATGAAGAAATACAAGAAATAAATTAGATTTCTCCTTCAGGCAAATATTTTAATGAGCTTAATCCTGTGGTTTGCTATTATTGGTAGTGACTGGCTTCTTTGATATGAGGCATGCATTTTTCTTTCTTATTCACATAGTCAGCTTCCCATTTAATATTCATTATTCATGTCTATTTTTATCAAAGAGCTCTATTACATGAAACTGTGATCCAAGTATCGTTGGTTTTAATTTTTATTTATGGAGGGAAAAACCTTATGCACCCTTACTATATGGGCATGTGATTTACATATGCAATCATAGTAGTATGTGTTTCTTCACACTAGAAGGTGCAGCTATTTAATTTGGTTGGTCAGGCTAAAGAACAAGTACTTGTCTCACATTAATTTTAGTTTAGACCATTAACATGCCATTTAAGAAAAGTAATTAGCCTTGTAAATAAACACTAAATAAGTTTTGATTACAGTCTCAAGAATCTAAGAATTTCCTATGTGAGTAGCAAATCTTTGGGTTTAAGAATAGAGAGAAGGGTAAATATATTTTATTGGTACATTATGATGTCTGATACCTAGCTAACACCATGGATATGACAGCAATTGCTGCTCTTTGGAAGCTACAGCATGATTTGGATCTTTGCCTCTTAAATTAATGGTAGTTATCTAATTGGAATGTGCAATTATGATGGCTGATACAAAATTGGCATTATCCTGCTACTGCTTCTCTGTCTTTCATAGTGAGGTGACTTGAACATTTATATGTTTATTACATCTCATTTATGTAATACTTTGACTAGGAAGCCTATGGCTACATTCCCTTACCTGGTGACTCTAATTATCTGTATTCTGTGACCACTATGGAATGATGGGGCAGAGATAAATTTACGGTCTAATGGACTACAAGAAGAGTGCATCTTTAATACAAAGATATTTCAAGAAAACACATAATAATAATTAAAACTTGAAATCACCTAAATGAACTTAATATATGCTTATCAATATAGTAGAATATCAGATAGTCATTAAAATAGAATCATTATGAATATGTAAAGCCAGTGCTTAAATAATAACATATACACGTTCAAACAATTACAATTAATGAAATATTTACCAGAAATATAAGCAAATATATTTATAACCAATATGCAAAGAAGAAGACAGGAGAGGAATGAAAGAAATTAGGAATTATGCAAGAGTCTAAGCATTGTATACACTGTGATCTCCATGTTTTAGATAGATATGAACATAAAATAATTGGTAAAATACAATCAAAGTCATAAAAATAGTTATCTCTTAGACATTCGGTAACAGTTGATTTTGATTTTCTAGTTGGGCTTTTTCTACATTTTACAAATGCTCTGTTTCCTGTTACCAATGCAATGTGAAATTTAATAATAGAATTGTTATTATATTAAACTGAATTATGCTTAATTAAGTAATAAAAAAGGCATTTAAAAAGAAGATTGCCTAAATAATTTCAACTATTGTTGTATGTTTAAGCCTCTAGATATCGAAGCATTTGAACTTGGCCCTCATACTCTGTAGCCTTAGGCTGGATTTGAGGCTTGATCCTGTCTGCTAGCCTCCCTAAAGATATGATTGCTTTTGATTGATGAACAGATTCTTCTTTAACATTTTCTTCAAGCATCCACACAGAACGCTGTTTTTTCTAAATTTCCTTCTGCAGTACTAGAAGTAGATATACATATCCACTCCTCCTCTTTCGCTAGATGGCCAAAGGTGGTCGAAGGTGGCACAATAAATCAGTGAGTTACACTACTTCAGACCCAACTGTTTGGCCCCACATTTTAACAAATTATTTTACTTGCTTGGGGGGAAAGAGATTGTACTTTTACAAAAACTAGTAAAGGCACTAGAGGAATGTGTTACATCAAGTCCTCACTTAACATTGTCAATAAGTTTTTGGAGACTGATTTTAATCAAAACATCATATAATAAAACCACAGTTTTACCACAGCCTAAATGATATAAACAAGAGTTATGTTTCTATGGTGTATTTTTGGTCATGAAAACATCACCAAACTTCTAAACAAACACAGTAAATAGTTGTAATTTAGACAGTCATTTGTATTCAGTCACTCTTTCCTTCATTCATTCCCTAACTTGATTGTTCCAGTTGAGGTCATAGGTAGCCAAGCTTATCCCAGAAGCCCAGGATGGCAGGCAGAGAGGACACCCTTCCGTAGCAGGGCACATACCCACCCACACTCAGACAGGGACAATTTAGACATGACAATTTCAGTCTGGTACAGATAAGACATAACAATGAATCTAATGTACACATCTTTGGAATGTGGAGTACCAGAAGAAAACTAGGCAGACATACTGAACATGTGCAAACTTCAGAGTGTAGACCTGCCTGGGAATCTTCTTTTTTTTTTTTTTTTTTTTGCATCAATGTTATAATGAAATTGCATTGAACATAAGGACATAATTCCAGAACATGAGATTCATGTTTAAATTGGAAAATGATACTGAGAACTAAAAAGAGATCTATAGCTGTGCATTATGTAGGCTGAGTTGAAATTTAACCACAGAAAAAGTGGAAGTCCTGGGGAAAGCATTTAATTGAGAAAATACTAGCATCTTCATATTAAGTCTCTTTATGCTTGGATGGTGCCTGAAATGCAAATGTCCAGCAATTGAACTCTTGCTTCTTGCTGTCCCAAAGACATGATGCTGAAGACTTTAGGATCTAAACATAGTGTCAGTGGGTTTTGTTATGGTTATTAATTGTATACTGAAAAAGAACCAATCATATATTGTTGTAGAGTGTTTCCCAGGCAACAATTTGAGGGGCAATTTTTAATATGCATTGACCAATAAATCTTTGGTTATAAATAGCAGAGTTGGGGATCGAAGCACATTTTTAGTCCATTGCACAGCATTAACTGCAAGATGGACCTCTGATTTCTTATATTTTCTGTCTCACTTCATCAGGTCAACTATTTCTTCCTCGTTAAGAGTCAGATTCAGGGGTGCCTCCCTGGTGGTGCAAGGAATTAAGTCTCAGCACTATGAAGTTACTGGCAGCCATTGCAGCAGGGAGCTGACCCACATGACACAGCAGACCTCTCCTGTCTCACCTGCTGCTCCCTTCAGCAGCGTATTTCAGTAGATCCTCCTGTTCTGCTCCGCACTCTGTCTCGAGTGAATTTTCTCACCAACCCCCCAACCCGTACCTCTGGCTTACACCCCAGTTCTTGTATGCATAAATAAATAATCTTTAAAAAAAAAAAAAAGACTCAGATTCAGAATGCCCTCTCTTTAAAGTCTACTTCCCTATCTTATTCTACATGGAGAGAAAAGATCATTCTTTCCTCTCCCTTGCCTCATTTATTACTCTACCACACATTTTATAACATCATACCATATTATGTGTTTCTTTCTAGAAAGATACCAATAAATAGGATCACAAAGATAAAAGCTCTGTTATACATATTCATATTCTTAGAGCCAACAACAAGAAGCTCGATGTTATTGAACGAGTTCTTCTGAAAATATTTTCAGAATATAGACACATGAAATATAGACAAGCTTTTGGATAGCTGTCCTAAGATCCTTTGCGCATGCTGGTAACAGCAAGCTGCTCAGAACACAGAATTATTGTTTAACACTGACTTCTAGCTTGTGCTTTTTGAGCTTGTCTAAATATAAAACAGATGGAAAGCTGGAGATATTACACACACTTCTTCCTCCACCCCTCAAAACAGGGTTATGAGAATTGGATCAGATGGGCTATCTTGCAATTTTTCTTCTCTTGTGGCCATTCCACAGCTGGTAACACATTTTTAGGCTTGTTAAAAATTTCTCCAACTGTTAAAACTTCTTGGGCCTTTTTCTCAAATACCAATCATCATTACTACCCCCAAAGCGAACATTTTATCTCCCCTCCTTTTTTTTTGAAAGACAGGAAAGATGTGATTTAACTGCTCCACTGTCCACAAAAAATCCCTGTGATTTTGTACATACTAAAAATATAGTGTCTTCGAAGTCACAGGTGGACCTCTTGTAGTGGAACCACTTGTATATCAGGAATGTTCAGGTTTTGCTAACAATAGGCCTTTACGAACATTTTCACATTTCGGATATATATCTCCAGATACATATATCTGCCAAAATAAGCCATTTTATGAATACTATTTTGGCATAGGTTAAATAAAACTATGCGATGTAGTTATTACATATAGAAAAATTACTAAAAATTCATATTCATTTGGAATTTATTTTACTGGATTTTATTAGTCATTAACATAAGAAATACCTATTGAGATACTGAATTATAATGAAAACCTCCTTTCCTCCTACCATCAAACCTACAAAGAGAAAGGATTTACAGAGTAGAAATTCCTTCCAAAGTTTTCATCTATCACAACTGCTCTTCTTTCCTCTTGAGTCAAGGGACTTACTGTGTAGTGGAAAACAGCAAATTTCAGTTTAGTTGTGGAGAATTTCCTAGGACAGAAGAGATTATAATGTGCCCTGAATTGCAACAATTTTATAAACATGGGAATTGAATTCATAGGAGAGTAAATGTAATTTTGCAATATTTGTAAAAAGAATGAAATCCAAAACAAACTGTTCATTTTTGAATTCAGTGAATATATTGCCAAAACTGAAATGACTTTTTGTAGCATCTCAAGAATACAGAAGAATCATTACTGAACTGCAAAAGTAAGAAATTACTCTTGGAAAGGAAGAAAAAGATCTCAACCACTCTCCCATTATGAGTCCAATTTTATATGCCCTTTTAGGGGGATTGTGCTGCCTAACTTGATTTTATTCAACCTTTTGATGGACTTGAATTTTCTCCTGAGATGTTTTAAACATTTTCTTTCATCCTTAAGTAGTCATGCAAGGTAGAAGGACCACTTGTAACTTTATCCCGTTTTACTGATGGGAAAAATAAGGCATAAATATTTCAAGTGGCCACTTTCTTAGCTTAGACTAATGCTCTTTTCACTCAAGTGCTCTGACTTTCTATCATTTAACTGCAGAGATGTATTTGACAAGTGGTAGTCCTTAGTAACTAATATAAGGAATTAAACTATTCCCTTTTATATGTTAGGTAGATAAATGGATAGTGTTTAAATCAATGTTTCTTAACCTCAAATGCAGTATGTGAAAGTAGACAGCTATAACTAAATATAAAATAGAAGCATTTTTTCCCCTCTTAAATGTTTAAGCTTCAGTGAGCCAAATCCCATCATGAACACTAGTGAAATAATTTAAAGAGATTAAAGACAGATCACCAATGGAATAGATCTGCAGGCCAAACACACAAAGGGAAAGAGTATGGTTCACCATATGGACATGCATTTCACATCTGATTGAGTAGTTAACCAAATTATACAGATATTTTGTACTTTCTTTTAGACAACACTTTGTCACCTGGTTACAATATTGCATTCTTTCCAGTTATACAAAAGAGTGATTTGAATAATCTTCGGTTTGGGAGCAAAGGTTGCAACAAGGTGGTCAAGACTTCTGGTGGTTTGAGTGGACAGTCAGAGGAGAGAAGGCTGTGGGCATAGATGGAATCACTCAGTGAGAACAAGGTGGCTTAAGGATAGAGAGAAAGGACAGCATTAAGTTTGGGTTAGCTTTAGAGTAACATAACAGAAGACGGTGCAAGAGAAGAAATGGATAGCTAAGGACTATTTGTGAGTAGCTATGAAAAGTAGTCAAGGTGATTGTTAACAAGGGTTGTAATTACCCAATTCTATCACTATACAGGCCAGTGCCATGGGTCATCTTTAGAAAGGCTTTATAGAAGTCACTGAGAAATTACCTCTGGAATATATCTATACAGTTAAAATGGATACTCCCATTTAAAAATAAATAGAAAAGAAGTATGCTCATTCCCCTATTTAACAAGGGAGAAATTTCCAGAACTCCCTAAGAAAAATAATAAAACTTAATTGTAATTGTTTGCCCTTGAATTAAGGATCCATAAAAAATAGTCTTGTTTGCTTTAAAGTATTACATACAGAGTAGTTATATAATATGGGACAAATAGGCCAGAGAGATGACTTGAAATACAAATTCAATATTTGTTTTTTAGAGATCTCTTAATATAATTATATTCCCTTAAATTCTAATGTGTCAAAGTTAAATGGTGACAATTTTGATTTTCCTCATTAAATTGACTATTAGTTCTATTATACATCCTTTTTCTTTACTTGTGGATGACTCTGGGATTCCTTCCAAAGAATAGTCTGCTAATAAATTATGCTTGTTCATTTTTTTCTTAAATGTCACTTTCTCAATGTTTATCTTGGCCTAATGCATTTTAATATTGTTCAGTTAGAAAGCCTAAATATAAAATACTTAGTAAAAATCACTTAACTGACAACCATTCCTGTTTTTTGTAGCCTTTATTGATGAGAAGTCTAATATCTAGAACAAGTGTTGTTAAAGGTATACCCCCATCATTAGATATCAACAGTTGACAGGTTGTATTTTTATTGCTGTTTCTCTCACCTTCGTAGACCAAGTTCTGCTTTTTCTGATACCAGGGCGATTTACTAAAGAAAATAGCAAAGAATCAAAATTTTGTACATGTTGAAAAATAAGGAAATCAGAAAGAAGACATTAAAGCCCCACATCCAGTCCCTGGCATCACTTTACTGTAATTTCATGCTATGCTAGATGAGATAGACAAGTTTATAGATTAGAGACTAAATCACAGAAATATGAAAATGTGCCTAGTTACTCTTATGTTGCTTTTGTATATATATTTTCTGTCATTGGGCATTAAAATTCTATCATCAGACACTTTAGAATATTCTTTCCAGCAATTTATGCCTTACAGAAGATTAATGGTAAAGATGATCATGCCAAGATGAGTATCATTTGAGGTTGTCATATATATGCTCAGCTCCCTTTGGAAATGCAAAGATTTATTGGGAGGACTAGGGAACATTTGATAATTGAGTACTAGCAAAATGAACTTCTGTATTCACAAAAGATTAACAGGTAAAATCACTGATATTTTTACCTACACACTGTTACGTTTAAAAAAAATTGCTGCTTATGCGTGTCGTTATTTAGGCATGTTTGGCTAACAGACATATAGCACTGTGTAAATTGATGAACAATGAGTTGGTTTGATGCATTTTTATACTGAAAGATGCAATATCATAAATAGATGATTAGCACGGTTATGATGTTTTCTCTAGCAAACAAAAGAGATCTGGTGGGTGAAGTGAATATGTGTGTATTTATGTGAATATACATACATACATACATACATACATACATATGCATACATACATATGTATGTATACATACATATGTATGTGTGTGTGTGTGTGTGTGTGTGTTTAAGCCAAGACAGAAGTAAACCTCAAGGTTGAGTGGCTCACCTAGGAATAAATTCCATGTATTTTAGTATGGGTTTTTTTTTCTTATTTAGTCTGTTCAGAGATAATGACTTGTTTTTGGTGAGAGTGGTCACATTGTGGAAAAAGAAAGTTGCTGAACAAATTTTACAAAGTAAACCTCAAGCTATCTGGGTTGCTCTTGGGTTTGCAGATAACTTTTCATCAGCAATTACAAATTTAAAAAACCTTTCTGGTTCAGATCGGCAATATATTTCTATGAGTAAATATAAGCAGTAGGCTATGACAGTGGCAGTGGATGAGTAGGGCACAGGCAAGCGAATTCAAATTCAAATTCTTAAAACCCACCATTCCAGAAATAAAATAACAAAGGGCTGCCATACTCTCTTCTCTGTAATAGCTTTTTTTTAACTTTTTTTTCTTTTTTCTTTTTAAAGATTTATTTTATTTCATTTATGCATGTAAGAACTGGGCTGTAAGCCAGAGGTATGGGGGGTGAGCAGATTCACCAGAGACAGAGTGGGGAGCAGAACAAGCAGATCTACTGAAGTACACTGCTGAGGGGAGCAGCAGGTGAGACAGGAGAGGTCTGCTGCGCCATGTAGGTTAGCTCCCTGGCCAGGGATTGAACTCATGCTGCAGTGGCTGGAGTTAGCTTGATAGTGCTGAGACTTTAACCCCTGCGCCATTAGGGAGGCCCCCTTCCTTTCTTTAACTTTCAATTCGTTTTGTGGTTCCTATTTCCTTTTTACATTGTTAGAGTAAAAAAGGGGAAAAACAGACCAATTGTAATAAGAATATTAACTCTATATTGACTCCATTATAACTAGAAATTAAATAAGAAGCCAACTTCCATTTTCTTCGCACCTCAAAACATAACATCAAACCTTAATAAATGTGGGCCCAGATAGTCAGAGAATTAGATACAAGGCTCTAGGGCAGAGGTTTCTAGGAATGTGCTTATAATAGAGTTTCACCTAGGATTCAATTAAATATTTAGTGAGAGTGTCTGAAAGAGAGGTGCTATGCTGCTCGCTGTGGGGGAGACAGATGAATACGACACAGTTTTTGTCCTCTAGAATGTCATGATCGATGGCAGTCAACACATTTAACTAAGAGTATGAAGTATGAGGGTGCTGTGGGGACCCTTCTCTTTCTCTTTGAGTACCTATTTATATTTGCACAATCCCACTGTCCTTTCCCCCACTTTCATAGAACAAAATATCCTTTTTTCCTGCCTGAGGCCAATACCTCTACATGTTCCTTTGATCCTCCTTCTTTCTTTCTCTTCTCAGAAATAATATTATAAGTGAGTGGTCAGGGCCTCCCCGGTGGCGCAGTTGTTGGGCTCTGCGCTGTGGAGTTTCGGCGGCGGCGACGCGAGTTCGATGCCTGGCTGGGGAGAATCCCACATGGTGCAGCAGACCTCTCCTGCCTCGCCCGCTGCTCCTCTCAGCAGTGTATTTCTGATCTGCCTGTTCTGCTCCCCACTCTGTCTCTGGTGAACCCTCTCGCCGCCCCGTGCCTCTGGCCTGTGCCCCAGCTTGTATGTATAAATAAAAAATAAATCTTTAAAAAAAAAAAAAAAAAAAGTGAGTGGTCAACAGGATTTTTCTGTAATAGGCCAGAGAGTAAGTACTTCAGGCTTTTGAAAGACATATTGTCATTGTCACAACTACTGAATAGTTGTAACGTGAAAGCAGCTGTAGACAATATGTAAACAAATGGATGTGTCCGTGTTCCAATGCACCCTTATCTATGGACATGGATATTTGAATTTCACAAATGGTGATGTGTCATGAATGCTCATCTTGTCGCTTTTATTTTTAAAAAACTTAAAAATGTGACCATTATTATTTTTTGAGGGTCATGCAAAAAGAAATAGTGGGTCATATTTGGCTTATGGCCATATTTTGCTGATCTCTGATGTAAACAATTGCCATTCTTCCAACTCTTTTACCCTACCTTTTTTGCTTTCTTCTCCTTAACCTATTATCACATTAAGAAAAACATTAAAAATATTAACAATGACTCTGGACACTGACCAATGACTGTATTCTGACCAATTTGAATAATAGGTAAGCCAGTGTATCAGATCGTAAACAGTGAGTAATCTCACTGTGTACAGGCTAAATGTAAGCCCAAATCACACCTTCTCATCTTACTCAAAACAACAAAGCTCCAATTGCAATGCCATCTTTATGTTGCTCTACTCCCTCCTCTTTTTCCCTAATATTCCTCAAAACTATTCTAATTTGCTATCCTTTATCCATTCATCAGTAAGGCATCTGCTACCACCACACCTTTAATAATAATCTTTCCAGAAGAATCTTTCCCATTCCTACTTTTCAGCCTCTTTTTAAAGTTCCATCTGTTAGTTATATTAAATCCCCCTAATTATTTTCTACCTCTCTGACTTTTGATGGTTGGGAGGCCTAGGAATTCTTGGCTCACTGTTTCCCGCACCCTATTTTTCTTGCCCTTGACTGGCTGATCCACTCTCTGGGTTGTCTGTTCACTTGAATGCAGATTGCCTCCACATGTGTTTCTAGTCTTGACATCTCTCTAGACCTTCAGATTCACTTTATCACTTGGATTTCCCAGAGGCATCTCAGAGTCATATGTCTAACAATGAACTTGTAGTCACTTCCATTAGACATCCTTCTCTAGCACCCTATATCTAGTCCAACAACACCACTCATTTTTGCTGAAAACAAGCAACTTGGCATCATCAGTTGTTTTCCTGTTCTACTCTATTCTACTTAATTAGGTACTAAAGACTGACTGACTGACTTTTTCTCCAAATGTTTCTTAATTCTGTCGCTCAGTAGCACTCCTACTACTGCTGTCTTTGTTCAGGTCTTTGCTTAACTGGACAATCATAACATTCTAGTCACCTGTCTCCCCCTTTACAGTGCACCAGGTAAACAGCCTAAATTACAAATGTAATCAGTAACTCCCCTGCTAAATTCCTGAGTCACTCAAAATCAGGACACTTAGCATGATACAATAACCATCTACCATCTGGATTCTGCTTCCTAACTTAGCTTTCTATCAAATTCTTTTTGTAATTCCCCAATAATAATAAGGAGCTGAACATAAAATGCATCTGTATGCCTTCATGGCTTTGTAGATGCTATTCCTGTCACTTAAAATCTTTTCCTTTCTTCATCTGGTAATTCTTACTCATAATGATTCAGTCTCTGAATTCATAAAATTGGGGTGATAGTCCTTGCTATTTCCATTTCATTTACCAAAATTATTGAAAGCATAACTTCTCACTTCTGTTACCACCCTAGCTTAACCATCAGTAAATAAGTAGGATATGGCTAGTTATTGCCACTCCAAGTCCATATTTGGCAAACAGACCTAGGTGAAGAGGACTTAGCCAGCACGGGAGTCAGCCTGCTGGGCTCCATTTCCAGCAGCACAGCCTGCCTGCTCTATGACTCTGGGCTCATACTTCATAAGCTTCATCTCTAAAAAGGAAATTCTACACATTTATAAAAACAAAACAAAACAAAACACTGAACACATACTGTTTGAGACTCAGAAAATTTCTTCACTTTCAAGGAACTTTCATTATAGTGGAAGTACAGGGAGAAAGGGATAAGAAAAATAAACAGACAAAAGAAAATAACTAAATAAAATATACAGTATAACATGCAGTGCTAAGTTTACAGGAGACAAGGAGTGATGTGATGGGATGTAGGGTGTGGCTGACAAATTTTAAATAGTGGTTAGGGAAGGTCTCCCTGAGAAATGAGATTTGAGCAAAGACCTGAAGAGGTGAGGAAGTGAGCCATGAGAATATCTGGGGTGAAGAGAATGCCAACAAGTGCAAGGGCAAATGATACAGAATGTTCCAGGAATAGCACAAGGGTGAGAATGTTGGAGTAGAGTGAGCAAGGGAGAGAATGAGGAGATCAGAGACAAGGGTGAGGTGGTGGGAAGCAGGAAGAGCAGTAGTCATGCTACCATTCGTAGCTGTTGTAAAACTTTCACTTTTGCTCTGAGTAAAATAGAGTCTCCTGGAGGGCCTTGAACAAAGGATTGATCTGAAGAAGGTAAAAAATTACTCTGGTGTTGCTGTTTTGAAAATACACACTGTAGTGAGAGAAAGGGTAGAAAGAGGCGGTAGTTAGGAGGTTGTTAGGATAATCTGGTTAAAAGATGGTGGTGGCTTGCATGGAGTGAAGACAGTAAAAATGTTTTACTCTAAATGAAATTTAAGAGTCAAAAGGATTTGCTTGATGCTGGGTGAAGGAAAAGACAACTTTGACTCCAGGATTCTCGCCTGCACATTTATAACAATGGAGTAAGCACTGTGTGCTGGGAAAGCCATAAAACCTTTCCAAGCGATGGGTAAAAACAAGTTCAGGTGAAGTCAAATTAACTTTGAGATATCTATTATATACCAAAGTGGAGATGTCAAATAGATAGCTGTCTCAAATCGACTGCATGAGTTGAAGTTCATAGAACTTTTTTTTAAAAGATTTTATTTTCATGTAGAAGAACTGAGGCCAGAGAGAATGGCCTATCAGTATAGGGGTGAGAGAATTCACCAGAGACAGAGTGGGGAGCAGAGGGTGAGACAGGAGAGGTCTGCTGCGCTATGTGGGTTAACTCCCTGACGAGAGATCAAACTCAGGCCACCATGATAGGCCACTGTGGTAGTAGCACTGAGACTTAACCCCCAGGCCACCACAGAGACCCTCATAAAAGGATTTAAGCTAAAGATTAAAATTTTTCAGTGAATGAATGATATTAAAAGCCTCTGGGCTATAGATAGAGTATGGGGGCATTACGAAGACTGAGCCCTCAGCTCGCCAATGTTTAGTGACTGAGAAAATGAGGAAGAAGCAGAAAAGGAAACTGAGAAGGGGCAGCAAACGTGGTAAAAGAAAAACCAAGAGATTGTGGTTTCCTGGCAGCAACATTAAAAACAGTACCGGGACAGTGTGCAGGAGGGAATGACAAACACTCTCAAAAGCGACCGAAGGGTCAAGTAAGTAGAAGAGAGAATTTACAATTAGATTTAGAAACACGAGGGCATTGTGACCTTGACAAGCAGTTTTTCTAAAGAGTTCTATGTATCTGACTCATTTGAGTACAGGTTGACATTACAGCCTAAACTTGTACAGAGTTCTGAGCTGTTCTTTTTGGAATAAGCTACATATTCCTATTTCGTGACCAATCCGAATGGTAACCCAAGATTTTAAATTCTACCCAAAGAGTTCGCAAATCAGCACTTTAGTGAACCTAATTATTACTCTGTTATGAAGTGCTACTCTTAGATTCCTCTGGGAATACAATTCCTCTGTTCTGCCCCCAGCTTTCTTAGCAACAAACAGTTAGAATTAGAAAAGAATAGTTATTATCAACATCTGCAGGGGCTTTTGAAAGTGACTTCTGCCATTACTGGATATACATGAGAGTTTTTAATGTATAATTTCTCCATCTCCACTTGTGATTTAGCACTTAGGGACAACAGAGAAAAATAGTGGCAGACAGACAAACAGCATGAGTTCCCACTATTCACTTGGATATTGGGGGAGACTAAAAGATAGCTGGGGACACAGATATAAGGCACTGTGGAAAATAATGTGTGAAGGATACTTCATTTTCTCTTAGTGGGAAATTTGAGAATTTCTGTTTCAGTATTCTTTTATAGAGTTTATTTTTGGATGAAGAACATATACCAGTATATCTCTCCTAGGGCTCTGAGTGGAGATAAAATGACCAGGGGGTTAGTTTGATCTAACAAATGTGAAACAGGAGTTTCAACACTCCATGTGCAAGGGTACTTGTACATGGTCAAAGTTCTGGTAGACTTGAAATCAAAATGTAATAATCTAGGAAGAGGCGATAAGAGCTGTATAGTTCTGGAAGCAGATGCCATAATAAACTAAGAGAAAGCAAATCTGAAAGAATGATGTCTGGGGTGAAAGAAAAGGTCTTCTGCAGGAGGTGAGGTGGATAAAGATAAAGCATGGATTAAAACTAAAAATGTAGAGGAACCGTGTTTGAGGAAAGCTGATCACTGCCACTTTTTCAAAGAGCTGTTCTTGTAAGGGCCTGAATCCAATACAGAAGAAATGATGCAAAAACATTACTCACCTTAAAGTGGTGGTAGCCTCCTAAAACAGTGAACAATCCTTAGACAAGGAGAAAGTTGGACAGCAAGGAATGGGGAAGATTCTGAACAGATTGGACCGGATTTCTCCAGTGAAAACTTATCTACATTAGTCTAAGTATACAAACTTAAAAAGAATTTGTGCCTTGACAGTGCTCTAGAAAGTAGGGATGGACAAAACTTCATTTCTAATCTGCAAATGGAACATTTTTGGTTTGTTCTGTTGTCAACAGGAAACCACGTAAGCACAGTTTCACTCATATTTATGTGAAACATAAAGCAAATTAGAACAGCTACATTTATTTGTCCCAGGAAGACAATGACTCTTAGCTAATTCTAAACTGTTGGCACTTAATCAAGTTGTTAATACCAATCCCACTCTACTCAAAATAAATTGTTCACTTTGTTCCTCTGGATTTTTCTTTTTTCCCCACAGGATCACATCATAATTCATCCACAGACTCATTGATATAATGAATTGCTCTCTAAAAATAAGGTCTTATTTACAACAATATTCTAAAATAACAAAGCAACATTTTTAACTCTATTTATGTCCATTTCTTTCTCTCTTTTTGTTAATACACTGCCTTTTTTTCTTAACGATTTGTTTATTTATTTATGCATACAAGCACTGGGGTGTAGGCCAGAGGTGTGGGGTGGTGAGAGACAAAGTGGGGAGCACAACAGACAGATTGGCGGAAATACACTGCTGAGGGGAGCAGCAGGCGAGACAGGAGAGATCTGCTGTGCCATGTGGGTCAGCTCCTTGGCCGGGGATAGAACTCATGCAGCAGTGATTGTGGTTAGCTTCACAGGCTGAGACTTAACCCATTGCGCCACCAAGGTGGCCCCATACACTGCTTTTGGCATTTGGAAACTTGGTATGTTTTTATTAATATCCTTGTTTTTGTCTTTAAATCTTTAACCATGATCAGCAAGATATAGGAAGATTATTTATCATATTTCAACATCTTGAATTCCTTTCCAAGGCCAGGTTTATTTGACCAGATCTTAGAATATTCAAGGTTTTACACATATAATGGCAATTTAATTGCTACAGACTTACTAGAGTGACCATTCCAAAATGTTAGGATTTTTCAGTGAAAAACAACAGATTATAGGAAAACCTTGGGCTAGATTGATCATATTTTCCTTCTGAACATTTTCAAGGTCATTCTGATGATTCTCTCTAGGCATCAACACCAATGTGAAAGGGCACATTATCTAAACCATATGGACAACAGAACGACTGAAAGCTCCTTTAGATTGCCGTAACAATGAATATTCACTGTACTCGAGAGCCTGCATGGCCTTGTAAGGAATTTTAATGGATAGAAAAAAATACAGTCTGTATCTCCTTGTCATGTTAGAGTGTGTGTCATATTTCCCACCTCTTCAATTCATCCCAAGTTTAATGCTAGAAGAGGAGAAATGTGTCTTTCAGCAATCTTGTGAAGATTTAAATGGAATAACAAAAAAAAAAAAGAAAGAAATGTAACAGTTCTTTGAAAGCTATAATGTTATATGTAATTGAGAACTTCCACACTTTAGCTTCAGTTAAAGTTGGATAAGCAACTAAGGCTTATATGTTAAGCCAATCAAAAACACTAACTGAACCCCAGTGCTGTCTATACTGGAGAGGGCATGTTCTCTATCAGTCTAGTTTCTTATAATGATAATTGCTATTAACTTGGATTAATTAACTATAGGTGTAAAATTTCAAATCAGTCTTTAAAATTTTAATTTACATCTATTATCTTGACTTTGAACTTTCCCAATTAACTGTGAATCGTGGAAAGCCATCATATTTTTATGCTGAAAAGATGACAACCATTTCTGGTCCTTACCAAGTTCAGTAGGATTCAGAGGTATAGACTGCATAACAATGTAGTCTTTGTTAGCACAGATTATTAATAGAATCATTTTCACATTATGAAACCCCAGTTCAAAATCATTCCTTCAAGGTCTTCCAGGCAATCTCAATATAGCTGAGTAGATTTTAAAAGCCCAGATTCAGGGAAATCAAGAATTTTTCAAAGTAATTTCTCTTAAGTAAGTCACATAAAACTTTAAAGGAAATCCTAGGCTACCCCAAAACACCAATTTTTTTAAAAAGCTGAAAGGATAGGAAAATAAGCACTGGGAAAATATTTTTAAAAGTTAATTCTTTTTTATTTTCACCAGAACAGAAATTCCAAAATAAAGAGTTATGAAAAAATGCCATGAACATGGAATTGTATTAATTTTTACGTAATGCTGACTACTCCACAACAGATTCATTACAGAAATACTGAAATATCATGCTTATACATGTCCATGCTTCCCTTAATTTTTGGGACATAATGATTTCCAAATAATGTTAGACTTCCCTTGTATGAAAGTAACAAACGTTATAATCTACTGAAGCTCTTTTGTTTTATGTCACAGCACTTTAAAAAGAAATCTTGTTTGCCCTTCCTTGGGAGAAGATAAAATAATTAAGGTGAACATAACATTAACATTATTTCCTGCATTAATCTAGTTATAAGGTAAACACAGTTATATGGAGTAGTTGCTATAATTCAAGTCAGGTTTATTGGGCATTTTTGTTACATGTGTCAGGCAGTATTGCCATTTAATCCTGACATTGTCTTGGAGAGGTATGTATATGTTACTATCCCATTTTACAATTGAGGAGTGAAATAGTTTTAATGTTAATTTTTTAGTAAATAGCAGAAATGGAAATCCAGTCATGTCTTCATGTTTTATCCATGATATTACAGAAAAAGCAAAATTCCTTAATAAATTATTACCAGTGCAGGGCCGCCTTGGTTGCACAAAGGGTTAAGTCAGCGCTATGAAGCTATCCACAGCCACTGCAGCACAAGTTTGATTCAAGGCCGGGGAGATTCCCACATGACACAGCAGACCTCTCCTGTCTCGCCTACTGCTCCTCTCAGCAGTGTATTTCAGTCCTGTACTGCCCCCCGATCTGTCTCTGGTGAATCCTCTCACCCCCCACACCTCTGGCCTACACCCCAGCTTATATGCATAAATAAATAATTTTTTTAAATAAATAAATAAATAAATAATTACCAGTGCATTTCCACTTCACTTAAGCCCAATGCTTCAGTAAGCTTTCTATGTGGGTATGGATGCAAAAATAATAAGGCACTTTTTGAGGAAGTAATTTAGCAGATTAGAAAATTAGCGTATGAAACAGTAGGGTACAGCAGAGACAATCTAGTTCTACATTAAACCATTTCATGTTATTTGCATGCCTTGTCATTAGCGTGTATTATTTTCACAATATAAAAACAAGATAAATTAAAATTTAAAGTAATACTTCAGGTTTCAAAGCAATAAGTACAATTTCTTATCATGTTTATAAAATGGCATACTACAAAATCACAAAAAGTACATATTTACCTAAATGTTAAGTGTTGTTATTGTAATTGGTTTGAGCATTTTTCTTAATAGGCTTTTTAAATAGTTTTTGTACACCTGGATCTTTTTTCCTCATGGCTTACTTTTAGAATTAAGAAGAAATGTTCACAAAAATAAATACTCTCTATTTTAAAAATAATGACCTTCTATTTTCTGGGTAGAATTTGGGTACCTACAAGAGTATTTCAGTAGCGACTAGAAGGAGAAATCAGAGAAAACTGGCCATAATTTAAATTCTGTACAGGTACTTAATAAAAACAACAACAACTACCAATATACATATGAAAACATTCTCATCCTCTCTAATAATCAAGGATATGCAAATAGTAACCCAGAAACAAATGAAAAATACCAACAAAATACAAACATACACCAGAGATTAGCAGATTTGAAGACTAATATCCAGTTTGTGCATCAAAGGACTATTGCAGCAGGTTTTTGCTAATATAATTGGGGAGACAACTTTTTTGTTCTGTAATTTGGTATAATCTATCAAAATTTTTGAATCCACAAATTCCTTGGCCACTATTTCTGTATCTAGGAACATATTCTCTGGAAATACATAGATGCTTGTTGTGTACTATTTTCATTAGTAAAAATTTGAAAAGGATTTCAAATATACTTCCATATGGAAATAACTAAATGAGCAATAATATGTTCATAATATGGGATGCCTGCAGATGTGAGAATCAGGGTGGTTCATTGGTATGTCCCAAAGCAGACAATATCATGATAACATTATTTTTTACTATATGCTGGAAAAGGCTCAAAAGGACATAGAGCATAATTATACTTACCAATTAGGAAAATATATCAAGAAGTATAGAGGAAACTTTAACTTTTTGCCAAATATATTTAATATTATTCGAAAAGATTTTAAAAATATTTACTAATGCATTTCAAACAAACAAACAAACAAAAAAAAAACCCCAGGATATATCTAAAGCTGACTTTAACTTCACTTTTCTCTAAATCAATGAGAATTTCACTTTTGGGGGAAAATACAAGTAATTCACTTTCTGCTTTGTAATGTTTTCCAGGATCCCAAGTTATGGATGAGTTTAGGTATTGTAATCTCCTCCTCTCTCTCTCCTTCCAGTTAATAAAATAGTTAGCTATCATCAAAAGCAATGAGTACAGGGGCCTCCCTGATGGTACAAGGGGTTAAATCTCAGCATTATGAAGCTATCAGCAGCCACTCCAGCATCAGTTTGATCCCCAGCCAGGGAGCTGACCCACACGGTACCTCTCCTGTCTCACCTGCTGTTCCTCTCCGCAGTGTATTTCAGTAGATTCACCTGTCTTGCTCCCCACTCTGTCTCTGGTGAATCCTCTCACTACCACCCCCCCAGCTCTGGCCCACACCCCAGCTCTTGTATGCATAAATAAATAAATAAATTTTTTTAAAAAGGCAATGAGTACACATTAGGTTATTTTGGGGAAAGTCTCTAGTCAAACGTGCTTCTACATTTTTTATGAGACTACTGATTAAAATACTCTTTAAGTCACTATAAAACTACAAGAAAGCAGGGCCTCCCTGGTGGCACAGCGGTTGAGTGCTGCGCTGTGGAGCTGTCGGGGGTGTGCAATGCAAGTTCGATGCCCAGCTAGGGAGAATCCCACATGTTTATAAAATGGTGCGGCAGACCTTTCCTGCCTCGCCCGCTGCTCCCCTCAGCAGTGTGTTTCTGATCTGCCTGTTCTGCTTCCCACTCTGTCTCTGGTGAACCCTCTCGCCACCCCACGCCTCTGGCCTGTACCCCAGCTTGTATGTATAAATAAATAAATCTTTAAAAAAAAAACACTACAAGAAAGTAATTCTGAATTTGGTAAAAAAAAAAATGCTGATAATGACTCTAATACAAAGAAATTATTGAATTAGTTTTTGTGTAATATTTATATGCAGGGTAACAGCATTGTAAAAAACAGGTTTGTGAAGTAGAACAGTGAGTGAAAAGAGAAGGGAGTCAAATTGACCGAGGTTGAGACCAGGTATTTCTCTTCACATTGTGAATTCAGGCAAGATACTTAACATCTCTGGGCCTCAGTTTTTTCATCTGGAAAGTGAAGTTCTTTGTAATATCTTAATAAGTTAATGTAAAACCTTGCCACATTATTGACATTCAACATATATTATTTTATTTTTGGTTTGGAGTTTTGTAGTATTTAGCAAACTACCCAAGGTAGACTATCTTTAAATATTGTGTTTCACTTGAAATTACAGATTTCACCAACTATAGATTCCTGGATCTATTTATCTCTTTAACATTAAATGTTCATTCTTTAATTTTAAAAAGTTGATAGTCAAATTTAAGTAATACATATAAAAGAGAGGAAAACATATCCTCTTCAGCTAATCAGTCAACTAGAAAATATATAATTCCCTTTTCAGTGTGAGAGGACCCACGCCAGCATTAGGCACATATTGTAGATAAGGTGGATATGGTCTCCAGCCTCATGGCCCCTGGTGAACCAAGGGGCCATAACCTAGAAAGAAGTGACAATAGCCCCAAACAGCTATCTATATGCCTCTTACCTCTACTCTAAATCTTGAACTCTTGAACTATTTATAATGACCTTGTGATGACACAATTTCAAAGTGTATTAACATTTCCCAAATCTGTTCTTTTTCCTTATGACTAGATCTTGCTTGCTCAAGGACATTGAGCCAGCAATTCCTTCTTTTTCCTATGACATTAACTTTTTATTCTCCATTGGATCCTTCTTATATAAATATGCTGTTATCTCTCCCATTTAAAAAAAAACCTCCTGCCACCATTTCTCCTCTTTGCTCCTCTTTGTGGCAAAACTCCTTAAAGTTAATTATCTATGTGCACACTACTAAAGCTTCTTCAACCATTCTCTCATCAAATAACTTAAGTCAGGATTTTTAATCCCACCAAGCCACTAAAATTGCTCTCATCAAGACATCTCAGGCCTTCCAGGATATTAAATGAAATGGTCAATTCTCAATCTACCTTACTTGACCCATCAGAAGCAACCGACACAACCAATCACGTCCTCTTTCCTCGCTGGTGCACATTCTTCACCTGTGGTCCATGGTGCCTCTTGTGGTTTTCCACCTGATTCACTTATTGGTCTTTCTTGCCCTCCTTTACTTGGTCTCTTTTCCCTAACCTTTTATGTAAATTGTAGAGGGTCAGCTGTTAATACTCTATTTACATTTACTCCCTTTGTGATCTCACACTCTCTCATGGTTTTACACATCACCCACATGCTGAAACCTCCCAAACCCATCTATTCTGTCCAAACTGTTCTCCTGAACTCCATGTCCCAATATTTAATTGCCTACTCAGTATCTCCCTCAATGTAGAATGGATACTTTAAACTTATTATGTCCTTTCCTGAACTTTGAATTTTTCACTCATTCTTGCTATTCAGATTTCTCCATATTAATCATATTTGGATCCCAGTTACTTCGTGATCCTTGTCCTTCTCTTTTTTCTAGCCCCTCACAACCTGTCAATACATCCTATTGAAACTATCTCCAAAACACATCCAGAATGAGACCACCTTTTACACCTTCACTACTATCATCCCTGCCAAACCTCTTAAGAGTTTTCCCTTGTGCTTTTTTCTCTTTTATAATCAATTTTTGATACAGCAGCCTGGCAGACCCTTATAAATATCTATATCAGATCATGTCACTCTCTTTTCAAAATTTTCCAAGGGTTGCCTCTTTTACTCAGAGTAATGATTAACATTTTTCATTAACCAAAGTGCCCTATATAAATAGGCCCCCTTTACTGCTCTGATTTAGCACATACATCTCTTTCCTTAGTTACTCCTCATCATCCCAGTTGCCCACAGCCTCAGAGATATGCCTATAGCCGTGAACACACTTCTGCCTGGGGTTTCTGTGCTGGTTCTCTCTTCTCTCTGTACCCCCTGTTATGTCCTTCATCTCCACTCTTTCAATGCTTTCCTCCTCTCAATCCAGCCTAAACTGTGCACCTCATTTAATACTAAAGTCTCTGCTATAGTCTGTATTCAGATCACACTTCCCTAATTCTATTTTTCTTTCATCCTACATCATGTTCCTAACATACCATATGATATTCTGTGTCATTAATATATACAGAATATATAATATTTTCTATAATGCATAATGGTAGGTAATATACAAATATGATCATATATTCATTTCTAATTGCTATCTTCTCTCCCTAGAAAGTAAACTCCTGGAGGGCACATATCTTCTTTTTTGTCTACTGATGTATTAAAGCTCCAGAAGAATGCCTTGTCCATAGTAGATGCCCAAATAATATTTATTGAATGAGTGATATAAAATCACTGTTTTAACTGCAACTTCAAAAAAAAAAGCTAAATCCTGATATTTCAATCAACTTCCATATTCACCACGACATCAACACAATCTGAATAGGAAGAAAATAATTGCTCTTGTTGACTGAGAAGTCTTCCTTCCTTCTTCCAGTATAGCAAGTTTTTTTAATAGATAGAAAATAATAAATCTGACCTTTAAAAGCTGTAATTAAATGATTTTGTAGATGTGATAATAATCACATTTCCAGCATCAAATTCTGATTAAAATATAATTTAAATGTTCATAAGATGTTAGGTAAATCATTTCAACTAACTTTCATTTCTATCTTTATTAGTTAAGTGCATGCTCTTTGCTACAAGGATTTGTTCTACTAATAAAATTCCATTAATAAAAGGGAGAGCAAACATGCAAATTCAACTAGACCTTAGAGGCAAGGGCAGCTGTAGTTCTGCAGTATAGGTAGATGTCTGGAAGAGTTAAGGAAAGTGAATGAGACAACCAGTATAGGGAGAAAAAAATGCCAAAACCTCAAATAAAACATGAATCAATTGAAATTCCAGCCATCCCAGGAAGCCAGATAACTTTCACCCTCAGCCTTTTCATGGGAGACCTCAGCCATACAGTATATTTCAACTGCTTTAAGAGTCAATCGTTTGATTTGTCTTGGAGGAGGTTTTATTGGAGGACTTTGAGAGTTCACTGTTGTTTATTAAAGCACAGATTTTAGGTAAATTCAGAAAAATCCCCTCAAGATTTACTCCACGATATTCCATACAGATTTAACACCAGAGATCTTGAAAAATATTAATATATGTAAGTAATTACATCTACTTCAATGTAAAAATCCTGTTATGAAATTAGAACACTTGTAATCATAATATGCAAAATAAATGCCCATTAATTTGGCAATTCCTATCAAAAGACTTAAATTTCATAGGAATTTATGCAGAGCGAACATCTCATGTATGTTTACAGATTTATCTCAAAGAATTGTGATTAATAGCAGAAAAATGTTAATAGTGAAAAAAGGTTATCTCTTCAGTTATAGGAGATATATAATTTAGCACAACCATACAGTGTTATATTATGCAGACATTAAAATTACTAGGTCACTGACTATCTGTCGTTATCATTAGTGAGTGCTAATGTTGACAGTGTCAACACAAGTAGTGAGTTTTAAGTGTTTTTCTAGTCTTAGGAAATTATATGCAAAAATTTGTGTGTATGTGTATTTTTTTTTCAAAAATTTCACCTAATTCCCAAAGGCCTGATTATCAAGACTTTAACTTTCTTCATGTCATCCATTTTCACAGAGCAATCCCATCAGGGGTATTCATGAAACAAACTAATTTTTCACAAGAGGGCATGGAATATCAAGAATGGTCAGACAAAGTATTAAAAGTTCTGGAAGGGAAAGGGCAATTTGAAAAATAGTTTATGAAAAATCACTGCCTCAAGGCTGGGATAGCTGTATTAGGACACTGCCAGCAAGGACACTGAAATAGTAAATGGAGTTCCAAATTTTAGCCCAGACTAAAACTTTGAACAAATCATTTGACTGTACAAAGTGTCAATGTTCTAATTGGCAAGAAGGCAATTTTGCACTCTACCTACATGATCTTGTTTTAATAGCATTATAAAAACCCTTTGAAAAATATAAAATGTGTAGAAGGGAAAAATTGACTCTATACATGCTACCTTAGCAAAATACAAGCATTCACCCTAACCCTGGGAGTGATTGGAGACCTGTGCTTTCATTGAGTGTACAAAAGAAGGGATGGAGATTAGTATTCAGATTATGACCCATGAATTTACAGTAGAATAAGTTGCTGACAGGTACGAGGTCTATAGGGGAACAGGAAAGTTCAGCAAATATTGCATCTAAATTGTGAGTCTCCATAGGCATATATGATCTAATTCACCCTCGAATATGATGGTGTGTATCATTTGGGCTGAATGCCATACAGTGCTTTTGATGTGTGGGGAGAAGAATCTGCCATAAAAAGGACAAAAAAGGCATTGATGGTAGGAGTAACCCATTGTGTAGTCAGAAGACCTCCAATTGCAGGTCATCCTGAAGGAGACCTGGTAAAGGTAAAAGAGAAAGGCGTAGGACTATCAATATCCTGCAGGAAAACCTCCAGAGTGCTCATGTGTCACTGAGAGCCAGAATTCTACAGGCTACATGAAAAAGCTATATGAAAAGCATATGAAGATTAAAGCAAAAGGGCCTTTCTTTTTATAAACTTCTGTAGTCTTTAATACATGAGTTATATATTAAGTAAAAGAACTGATGAGTCCTTCCTCGCTATCTAAAAAATCCATCTGGTATGGGCCTCCCTGGTGGCACAACAGGTTAAGCACAGCACTATGAAGCTATCCAGAGCCACTGCAGCACAAGTTCGATACCCGGCCAGGGAGATTCCCACATGGTGCAGCAGACCTCTCCTGCCTCATACACTGCTTCCCTCAGCAGTATACTTCAGTGGATCTGCCTGTTCTGCTCCCCACCCTGTCTCTGGTAAATCCTCTCACCACCCTACACCTCTGGCCTGCACCCAAGCTCTTGTATGCATAAATAAATAAATCTTAAAAAAAAATCCATCTGTATAGAGAATGCGGTTACCTGGCTAGGTAAACTCTAGATAGAGACTGAGCTAAAACTGAACTCTGAATAGTAACTGATCCAGCAAATGGATATCAAAATAAAAGGAGTTGATTATTTCATGAAATATAAAATAATCACTCTAAATTTAAGCAGTCAAGGCCAATACACAATGCTATAATATAACATTTTCTTTGGAAAGGCATACTTCTCAGTGAAAACCCTGCCATGTAAAAATATTTGATTTTTAAAAATATATGCAAAAATGTTCCTGGGATGCTATTTCTAGATGCATAAATTACACAAATTATCCTGAAACTATGTTAAAGATAAATACAGAAGGATTACCAGACTACAAACCACAGAAAATGGATGGGTTCTTCCAGGCAGGACTAGGCAGCTGAATTCTCCCTCTAAAGTCCTAGAATCAGAATTGAGGCTTTATAGATTTAGACTAAGTAGGTAATTCAGAATGTGGCCAGAATCCTATAGGGACAAGCCAGCAGGAATTCCAGGAAAACAAAGAACTGGTGCAATAAAACTGGAAAGATCAAGGAGGTGTCTTGTGGAATAGAGCGAGAATTTCTGCATCAGTCTCCAGGGTTTAGTGAGCAGAGAACAGAGAAGATGACTTCACAGCTAAGCATTTGAAGTAGATGAGGAAGAAAATGCCCTGCTCAGCAACAGAGAAAAGAACAAGATCATAGGTTTTAAGTTTTCCATAAAATTAAGATAATTTTAAATGGAAAAACAAACAAACAAAACTTTCCACTTATTGAGCAAAAGACTTCCAAATAGAGGACAGTAGAGACTTTATAAGCCCTGTCTCAGAGAGAATATCAACTTATCTGATATTGTTTACACTGGTGGAAATGTTAAACACTGGGCTACAAACTAAAATTAAAACACTACCAGTACACTAAATTTAACAATAAAGACAGGGAGTAATTTGCCAAAGCAAGTCACTGAAGCAAATAATATAAACAAGTTCAACAGTCTATTCAATGCATTTTAGAGCAAAAAGAGAGAGAGAACTGGTTGCCTGCCAACACCTTGCCTCATTGAGACAATGCATTCTGCTCTCCAGGAATAGTAATAGGTTAGAGGTTTGGGCTGGAGAGTATTGTAATTTCATGTTGTTTTATTGGCATCAGACTACAGGTCAATTACTTCTGGCATTACATCCTTTGGGTTTATTGGCATATTACCAGCAACTCTGGAGATCTCTCAAGTTCAAGGATTAGGCTTCACCTGAAGGTTTATTCTGATTCTCAGCACCTCTAGTTTTATGTCAAGAAAGTTTCGTACAGTTTGCTCCAGCATAGTCACTGAATGACATCCTTAACAAAAAATCAGCCTCACATAAAAACAAAAAGAGCATAGACACATATTAAATTATTTTTTTTAATTTATGCCATTTTTATAACAATAATTACTACTGTTAACTGCCTACTCCTTTGGACTGTTAACCATATCTCTAGTAGGCAACCACTTGAAGTGTAAATATAAATTGACAGTAATTCAACCAAGAAGTTCATATAAACAAAGATGTGGAAAAGAAATGAAAAGTCATCATCAAAAACTGAACTTTTAGCTTGTAAGACAAATTAGTGGTTACCAGAAAGGAAGATGGTAAGAGGGTGGGTAAATTGGGTAAAAGGGGTCTACTGTATAGTAAAGGATAGAATTGGATTTCAAGTGGTGAATTTAATGTAGTATATATACATGCTGATTTTCAACGATGACTACCTGAAAGTATTTACACACTAGTTTTAGTAAACAGTTTCAATTAAAAAACCATCATCAAATGTATTTATTAAACGTCCTGTTATAGGGACTTCCTGGTGGCCTAAGGGTTAAGTTTAAGCACTATCACCACTAAGGCCTGGGTTCAATACCCAGGCCTTAGAGCTAACCCACATACATCACAGCAGACCTTTCCTGTCTCAGCCACTGCTTCCCTTAGCAGTGTATTTCAGTAAATCTGGCTACTCTGCTCCCCACTCTCTCTCTGGTGATCCTCTCAGCTCCCACATCTACACATCAGTTCTTCTATGCAAAAAAATAAATAAATTATAAAAGCTAAATATACTGTTATACCTTAGTTGCGCAAGTCACATTATAAATTATGGAATAAAACAAAGCCTTTGTCCTCTTGGAATTCTTATTGAAACATCTACAAAGATTTACATAAATATGTGTAAAATAAACAGCGTTAGAGGAAAATAATGAAATATTGGACAAAGTGGTGAGGCATTTATATAATGTCAGGTGAAATGTCAACTCACTTAGGAGTGAAGGAAAAAGTGGAGAGGTACATGACTAAGAAGAAAATCAAGTAGGTTTGGCATGAAAATTTAGTGTTATCATTGGATGGGTGAAGGAAAAAATGAGTTACTATTTCTCTACCGGGGAAGTGTGACAGACTTAACATGAAACAAGAGAAAAGCAATGCATACGACCTGTGAATTTTACTGAAAAGGCATAAAAAGGCTTTAGTCAAAAGATTCTACTATATTATTATAATAAGCATAAATATACCATGGAGTTAAATGCAAAGAGTTACATGAATTTAAAAAAAAAAAAAACAAGATTCAGAAAATTTCAGTCTCAATTACTTCAATAATACCTCATCATCTCAACCCACCAATCCATATAAAGCTCATGTTTTCCACAGTCCATCATAAAACATGTTTCCTCACCAAATTTGGGGGAAATTCTAAAGCTATTTGTAATTAAGACATAATAAGACATAATAGAAATGTTATGCATAGCAAATGTTGCTATTTGAGAGTTGGTCAAGACAGGTATACCTAGAAGTGGTGACAGATGCTGGATCCTTCATAAGTGAAGTGTGTGTCTCTAAAACAGTATTCACAAATGTAGCATTCCAGTAAATGTGTCAAGACTCAATGACTTCTTTTTTTTCTTTTCTGGAATGTTACATTTGCGAAGTCATTTCATTATTGTTTACTTAGAGGAAATGGGGCACTTCAACTAAAACAAACTGGATGTGATTTTGAAAAAAATGAGAGAAATGTCAAGCCAAAATATTAATGACCGTTTCATCAAAAATGTCAATGACCCATTTTAAAAGCAATTCCACAAACTTGGTTCTTTAAGGACAAATAGATATAATGAAAGAACAGAATGCGACATTCTGTTATGGAGGAAGAGATAGAATTGAAGTAGGGGCAGTGAGTAAATAGTACAGAACACAGAGATCACTATTATCTAAATAACTTGAGTAAGTAGAGCCAGCAGATATAATCCTCAAATAAGCTGGAATACTAGTGAGAATGACTGGAAATTAGAATGCCAAAGCCTCGTGATAGCCTGTCCCACTTGTCTCCTACTGTTTTAGGGGAAATAGCACAATTAAAGGGAGGGTGGTATACAATGATAACAATAATAAAAGAAATTGAATAACGCACCATGGGAATCCCAAATAGGAAGAGCTTAATTAACTAGATTTCTCTCAGGGGTATTTGTATTTATAGACATTCCCATAGTATAGAATGGAAGATTTTGCCCTTTTAAGGAATTGTAGCAACAACTGAATTGCCGAGGATAATGCAGGAACAGCAGGTCCTCACTGATATGCTAAAGATAAAGACCGCCTGTCCTCTTCCTTTATCATAAACATTCTAGTTTTGTTTTGTTTTTTTGCCACTTCTCATGAGCTAAAGAGAAAAAGTTCCATAGTTTCCTCAAGACAGAAGATATTTCTCCTTTAGTTAGGATTCTCACTTCTAATGCACTTGGGAGTTAATAAATGTTTTCTAAATTGAACAAATCAAAAAGAAAAATGGAAGGCAAACAGCAATGCTAGGTCATAAATTTAATTAAGGTGAGAGAAGGAAACTCTAAAATTAATCGGAGAAGAAAATAGAAAGGAAGGTGGAGGAAAAAAAAACCAAGAGGAAAAAAAGAGTGAGGAAACATTAAGAGGACACAGAAAAGAAAATTGAGTAATAAAATTATCATCCATTAAGGTACCATAAATGAAATTAAAAAATAATGTGTGAGCTCCCCGAGAGGAAGTGTTACATTCTGAGTAATTGCTAGTAATTCAAAACAACTGAGTTTAAGGTTAATAATAATTTCATATTCAACACTTATAATTTATATTATAATTATTATAATTGTAAATAATGATTTACATTTATAATATTGACAAAAGAAATTAATTGCTGATAATAAAATTCTTTTAATTATTCATAATACAACATTGATGTGCAAAGCAGATAAATGTCATTCATTACCCATCTGTGACCCAGGGATATTCTCTAGAAAATTCAGGATGAGATTCCTGATACTAAGGGGCTTTTGTGTCCCCTGTGATTTTTATGGAATAATTTTACCAGGTGGCAAAAAAATCCCCAAAGCTCAGTATTCATGATGTCAATATCTTCAAACCCATTGGCACTCGCTAAGTAGCTGCTCTCTCCTTTGCTTTGTCCTTTTGCCACAAAAAAGCAGAGAGGAGCTGAATGTGTCAGGTTGTTATCTACCATCCTTCTCTCCTGACATTTGAAAAGGTAGATTTGTCTTTTGTCCTGGACAGCAGAGACAATAAAGTGATAAGAAAAAGGGAGATCTGGACTGCTGCAGATAGTTCTTTTTTGGAGTCCATTTAGATAAACATAGGAAAGGGAAGGTAGTTTCCTGTCTGATTGTTGTTTTATATATCCTGTTTTCAGTCTTCCTTTGGGGCATACCATCATCTGATACAATATGGATACACTGGCTGTACCCAGTGCAACATATGGTATTAGAGCAGATCCTAATTAGTATATTAATATTAATGCATATTATTTATTCATTTATTTAATTGAAAGCACAATTAAATCTTATTCTGTTATGATATAACATTTAATGAGTCCAATAACTGATACATATGAAATAACTACAGATAATGGGTCACAGCTAAATATCACCTTTAGGAATATGTATGAGCAGATTCTGCCAGGATCTGTACTATCCCTGTGTCGGTGCCTCTGTGACAGATCTCAAACAATTTTATACACGTTTCTGGTTACTGTATTGAGCTGAAGCATTTGACATGTTTAACATTATAAACTCGTGAAAACATTAAAAATAATTTCCAAAACCCAAGGTCAATAAATACCCAGAAAAACATAGAAGTCAGTCATTTATTTGCACTTATTAATATATTGCTTATTTGCAAGTGGATAAAAGAACAGATCTTAAAAGTTTCATGTCTTGAAAACAATGTATAACAATGTATTGTCATGAACATTAGCTAGACTTATTGTGATCACTTTGCAATGTATACAAATATAATACCATTATGTTCTGCACCTGAAACTAATGTTATATGTTAATTACACCTCAGTAAAACAACAATAATAAAACTACTACCACTTGACAAGCAACCAGATATATGACAGTCCGTCTTTAAACTGACAAAATCGGGGCCTCCCTGGTGGTGCAGCGGTTGAGCGCTGCGCTGTGGAGTTGTCAGCAGCGTGCAATGCGAGTTCGATGCCCAGCCAGGGAGAATCCCACATGGTGCAGCAGCCTCTCCTGCTTCGCTGGCTGCTCCCCTCAGCTGTGCACTTCTGATCTGCCTGTTCTGCTCCCCACTCTGTCTCTGGTGAACCCTCTCACTGCCCCACACCTCTGGCCTGTACCCCAGCTTGTATGTATAAATAAATAAATCTTAAAAAAAAATAAAAAATAAACTGACAAAATCTCAACAAGGTTGTGTTGACATATTTGATTCACATTTAATATATGTGAATTTGATTCACACATTGTTAGTACACTAACATGTATCTATCTTGGAGTTAAAAACCAGATAGTCTTTTCTATCTCTAACATCAATCCAAGAAAAATCAGGGTTTTTTTCCTCTTTTTTTTTCAGTATAAACCAATGAATTTTAATGTTTAAAATTTTTAGCTTAGGTAATACTGGTTTACAGCATTGTGTATCATTTAGAGGCACATGAGGCATATGATCACCCCTTTTAGGTGTATGTTACCACACCGCACCCACCACCAAGACACCCGTAGTTCTCTACATTATAGTCCATTGTGCTCCTTTCCCACTTCGCTCTCCCTCCTCTGCCTCTGGTAGCCTCAGTTCTAGGGGGGTCTTTGAATGAATGAACCTCTGATTTTACATACAAACTTCTGTGTGCATGTTTCTGGAGCAAGGATTTATATATTCATGAGAAACAGATTCTTTCAAATGTTATCAATTCTGGTGATATCTAGAGTGATTAAATATACCATTAAATCAACTGCCTAAATATATTATCCTATCAACTTCTCATGTGGGTTTTATAACATCAGTTGCACCACACTTAATGTCTTTCATCTAGTGGTTCTCAGTATATGTTTGCTATTGATAATGATGGTAAAGTCCAAATTGTGGTCTCATTTTTCAGACTGTGATCCCCCTTTTATTTTTCAGCTTTCAAGTTTTAATTCCCTCTCATTCATGACAATAAACTTGTCATCATGATCAGTTCAGACATAAAATTGTTCAAGGCTAGCAAACAAATTCCTTCCCTGAATGCAAGCTTGCCTCATTCTTATCCTATCCTGATGACACGAAGGTCATCTTGTATATCATCTGTCCCATTTGTTGACCAAATGGTCTCCAAGAACAGGGCATCTAAATTTTGCCAAGTATTTTGCTATCCACTGCCTAGTTCATGATTAAGACAGAGATGACATGATCTTATTCTCAACAATGGGAGAAAGAAGCTTTTACTTCCTTCCAAAACAGAATTTTTAAATGTGAGTCAAAAGAAGAGACATCTAAAGCATTTATAATAGACCTTATCCCAGTATACATTCTTTTTTGTAACTCCAAATGTTTCTTCTTATATCTATAAAAAATAGTCAAAATTATGTACTTATATCTATGAGAAATATGAACTTCTAACTTAGATGAATTAGATTTTAAGAATTCAAATATGCCTATTTCTAAATATGGATTTTATTCATTTTTGTGAGAAAACAATAAAGTAGGATAGTGCTAGTAAACATAATTTGACTGTCCAGATTTTGGGTCACTTTATATACCATTATCCTTAGTGTATCAATAGTCAAGCCATACCTCAAGCATGGAAAATGATTTATTATTATCTGATACTTTTTACAGAAAACTTCAGTGCTTCGGATATCTACAGTTTAGCTTTTTATTACATATCAAATATTATTCATATGCTTCTTCTAATACTTTAAATGCTATAGGGATAAATTTAGACTACAAGAAAGTCACCACAATCCCATCCTATCAAGGATAGATGCCATGAACAGTTGGTATATATTAGTAATATACCAATGTTCTATTATTTTAATAAAATGAGATATTCACAGAAACAAATATTTCGCCACTTTTTTTACTTCATAATATTTACTTGAATTCTTGTATAATAGAACTACCTCATTCTTTTATTGAAGAACTATATCATGTTCCATTATATGGATTTACTATGATTTAGGAATCATATTGATAGTTGTTTGAAAGATTTACAATTTTTCACTCACATAACCAATGTATCACTGAATAGCATTTATAGATGTATGTAATTATTTCTGTAGAAACTTCATAGAGATGGAAGATTCAAAGAAATTCATGTTTTAATAAACTGATAAATAATGCTAAAAAATTATAAAGAATTTATATGTTGATATATCTATGAATATTTTCTATTTATTTGTCATTTACAATAACAAATTTTAAATCAAGGATTATAAACTCTCATGACTTCAGAGCCAGATAGATAACAAAATAGGTAAAATGCACAGATTAAGAAAATGGGAAGTAGCAGGTTCCATCTACAAATATGTAGTATCTGCAACATGTGTTGTTATTATATATCAACAAATTTAATTTTTTAAAAAAATTTTATGATAGCCAAACAAAACATATATTCAGCAGATAACAGTTTTTAGTCCTTGAGTTAATGGAATGCACTCAATTTTGATTCTTTAATTTTAAAGCACAGAAAGTAATATAATCTCTGGTAAAATAATTTCACTATATGTATCTTAATTTTACCTTTCTTTCTTCCTTTGTAATTTTTTCAAATTTTACAATTATGAGAACTTATTCTCTCCTAGATTTTGGATTCACTGTATGTTATATTGATTTTAACAACACATAGATTCTATAGAAGATATGTTGAAAACAATATTATATTCTTATATTTTGCCCTTTCTCAAAAACAACTTTCTAACTCTTCCAGGTATAAATCCTTCAAATTTAAACATAAGTTTGTTTTAATATTTTTATAATCCACATTTCAGCAAAAGAGAAAAAAAATGGAAATACCCTACTTGTTCTCAATATAAGCAATATCCTGCTGAGATTTATATTTGACCTAGTAAAACAACCTTGAGAAGAAAAAAAAAATTCCATTACTTTAGCTTGACAAAAAACAGAAGAGGAAAACTCTAGTTTTCTTTTGATAACAGTAGTTATCTTACGGTGTGAGAAAAAGGGTGAAGGCCATGGAGAAAATTGGTTCTGCTCTCATTTTTCTAGTCCCACTGCATCAATAAACCTCAACATGGAGCACAAAATGTGTGCACGAGGCAGCTTGGCCTCTTTTAGCACTTTGTCATGCCCTTTAGCCTTAAGAGATTGTCAAGTAGAGCTGGCTAAGTAAGGGATTCCCATTGCTACAGTATACATCAAAAATGGGTTTGAAGCAGAACAGCTACTCAGTTCATCTGAGATGAAGGTAATGATGATTAAGAAGAGTTTGGAACTTAATCAGTCATGTTTTTCTAATAGTATTTTTATAATGTTGACTGTAACTTAGGTCAAATATCTTTCTTTAGAGACCTGAAAAAATAAAATAGCTTAAAATTGCAGTTATTTTTTAACACTTCCAGTATATACCTAACGACAAAAAATAAAGCTACAACCTCTCTAGGTGTAAAAGAAATGGTTAGACGATTTTGACAACTGGGAATCTGACCTAGGTCCAAGACAATCCCTTAAATGTTCATGTTCAGAATATACCATATTATCCTAGTTTGAAAAATCACTTTGGAGAATAAAAGAACTTTAAAACTAAGTAAGGAGTTTTTTAAGGTGTTCTTAAATGGATCCCATCTGTTTTAATTTTTTATTAATATGAGGCCATATGAGAAATATCTCATACCACGTATTCCTTTTTTTTTTTTTTTTTGACTCTTAAATGTAATCATGAGTGAGATAAAAATAACATTGTTTCAGGAAATGTATTCCTTAGAGTAGAACAGAATTGTCCAAGACCAACATAAAATTTTAGACACTTACTTTTGGCTTGCTGTTAAAAACCTAAAGAAAAGCTAAATTAGAATCAGTATTCTGCTTAAAATAAAGACAGGAAAACATAGACCTATTGTATTTTAAAGGAAAACGAATCCAAAACAGTCTCCTAAATTTATCATGTTCATAAAGATTTTTTAAAAACTAATAAAAGATTCTTTTCCAATATCTGATGCTATTTTTAGAATATATTTTTTAATCTGCCCTGCCAACAAAATCAACACTTGATTCATTCCTGTGTCCATTTATCCTGGTCAAACCACAAAAAATGAATTTTTTATCTGGAATTACAGGTAACTATAATTGTAATTTTATTAAAAATGGAAGGCTCATGCACTGTAAGATAATCAAACTTATTTGAATGAATTTTTTCTCTCGTTTAGACTTCTGGCCCTTGTTTCAGAATAGTATTAGAACATTTTGACAGCTATCCCAATGTTTGCATATATACAAAATATGAATCGGGCAGTTTCTTGCAAAAGAATTTTTAAAGGACTTTTGCGTTCTGAACTTGCCGAACTGAGATCCATAAACATACTCTATCCTCAAAATTACATTTGTTTTGAATATGTATACTCCCTTTTATAAATCCACAAAAATCTTTTAGTTTATGACAGTGTTATATTTTAACTCTCTTTGAGAATTTCTAAGCATGCATCTGCTTAAATTTCATATTCCTCATGATCTAAAAACATTTGCAATCTTGAAAATTACGTTAGTATGGGTTTTCTTCTCTACTGCTTTCTATTTTTTCCTCTCTCAAATTCCCTCTAACTCTCATATACTTCAAGTTTAGTAAACATGATAAAAAGATAATTTTCTACCTAAATCTGAATCTTTAATCACTTCAATCTAATTTTATAAACATGAATAGTTCATTATAATTTTAATTTCAATTAAGTTCAACAAAATCCCTATGTGTCCAACATTTTGCTATATGCTAATATAAATAATGCATCCTCCTTGCTATCTTGAAGCTTCAGAGAAATGATCTAATAGCATTTTAAATCATACATTCCCACCAGTTAGTTTCTAATGCATTCCACTGCTATATACGGATATATGTATAGATTTATATGTAATATAAGCAATACCCTACAAATATACTATCGATGAACACTTAAACATACAACTTAAAAATAATGAAGAAACATAAAAATAAATATTAATGTTTCTCAAATGATCTTGGTCACCGCATAGGTTATAAGCATTATATCTTTGGAGCTCACTGATCTAAATGGAAGGATAACATGAAGATAGGTAATTTGAACCAAATGGTCAATTATCTGACATATAGTAAACATAAGATGTTACAACACAGACAAGATTTTCTGGAAGATTCACTAGATCTAACCCTTTCAGTATAAAAGGAATTAGTGAACCACAGAAAAGAAAGGAGATAGATGAGAGAAAGATATTTCAACCAGAAGCAGCAACTATGTGAAGAAACAAAGGTATGAAACTTAGGGGTGATTATAAAATTGCTCAGACCCGATGAAATGGAACATTAAAGTTGAACATAGTGAGTGAAGATGCAGAAGAAAGCAAATGTCAGATAATTGAGACAAGTATCTTGCATCTTATTAGTGTAAGGAAGTTTTTGAAGAAATTTAAGAGAGTAAATGAAGCTTAAGAGAGTAAATGAAGTAAATCAGAAATTTATTTTATAGAGCCTCAGAGCAGCCATATTGTGAAATGGTTTGAAGAGACACAAATGTATTAAGGAAATTCAAGAGGAGGTGGTCACTTAATGCAGGTGAGAGATGAAGAGTGACAGAATTAAAGCAGTGACCGAGATGATGCAGCTCTCAGGAGGTGATGAGAAGTAGAATTTACTCAGAAGAATAAACTCAGTAGAATTTTGGCATGATATTCTGATGTGACTGGGAAATAAGAAGGAATAATCTCAGGTATTTCACAATTTTGTGACTTAGCTCACTGGCCACTTTTAATTGAGATGGTGAACACAATAGTAGAAAAAGATTTGGTGCAGGTAGGAAATGAGATTTTTCAAAATTTACATGAAAATTATGACATTTAGAAATGAATAAAGAAAAAGAACAAATCACATTCTATGATTTTTTATTTTAAACACTATTTATAACATTTACATTATGATAAAATACTTGTAAATATTTTGGTTTAATGTCTCCTACTCTCTTATTTATGTTAATGTGCATTTTCTACAGTTAAGATTGGAGGAAAGACAGTAAGGAAGTTGATGTTGATGCTGGAGGGAACTGCAAGAATTTAAAGCAGCTGCCACACAATGACCTCAATTTTCTTGTTAAAATAGCAGTGCACTGACAGCGAAGGAGAGAGATTGTGTGTTCTGAGTAGAGTGATAAACTTCTGAAATAGTGACTGACCATAATCAGAGAGAAAGGATTAGTGAATGCTATTGAGGGGCTAACTCAGATGAGAAAACTTTAGTCTACAGAATGGTCTAATTTTCTCTTGTAGCCCTCATGAACCTGGATGTGAGAAAAGAGCATTCACATTCACTTGCATTCCAGATTGCACTGGTGGACATGCTATGGAAATGTAGAGGGTAAGCTGCTGGTGTCCAAGCTAAATGCCAAATATGTAAAGATTAAAGTCACACAAAATTCTATGAAAATGAAGCAAAACAAAAAAGTTTTTGTAGGGCCTCCCTGGTGGCGCAGCGGTTAGGCGCTGCACTGTGGAGCTGTCGGCAGCGGTAACGCGGGTTCGTCGCCTGGCCAGGGAGAATCCCACATGGCGAGGCAGACCTCTCCTGCCTCGCCCGCTGCTCCCCTCAGCAGTGTATTTCTGATCTGCCTGTTCTGCTACCTGCTCCGTCTCTGGTGAACCCTCTCGCCGCCCCACGCCTCTGGCCTGTACCCCAGCTTGTATGTATAAATAAAAAATAAATTTAAAAAAAAAAAGTTTTTGTAAACTAACATGACTTCTGATTTTTATCATATATCTCCTTTTCCCTATTTCTCTCACTTATTGTATATTCATTCGCATTATTTTGTAAAACATGTTTTAGGTATAAGTCCAGGTACAAGCAAATAAAAGGCAATTAAAAAAACACATGGACAAACAAAAGTGAGTTTTACTTTAACAAAAGAGGCTGGAAGTTAGGGCCTCAGTTGAGTCATTTAAATTGAGAATGAGATGTTGCAGGTACTCAGGAAGTCTTGTGGTTGATAAGGAATGGACATTTATTGTGGTTATGGAGGGCAGGGTTTAACCAGAGGTTCTCATGGGTTATTCTGCCCTAAGGGATCATTGCATAATGCCAGAGTACATTGTTGATTTTCATAAATTGGGGGTGGTGTTCTATCTGGTACCTGATGCCTGGGGTGATGTTGAACATCCTACAATGCACAGCACATCTCCCACAGAAAGAATTTCTGGATAAACACATCAATAGTGCTGAGGTTGAGAAACTTGGATAAGATCAATTCTTTGGAAGAATGATGAAAGAATGAGAATGGTATAAAAATCATCAGGAGAACCTTTGATAAAACGCAAGAGGACACCCAAAGCATGGGCATGCCAGGGGAGATTCAAAGATGTATCTTCGTGAGTGTAGTTTGTGCGAATATGCAAGAGTCACTATTTGTACTGGAGTATCTTATTATCCCCAGTTGTATGGCAAAGGATTATGATATAAACTTTCAAATGATTCCTATAAGGTTTAGCTTTTATAAAGCAATATACAAAGGGGAGAAGCAAGGAAATTTAGGGGAAAGCATATGGTTTTGCTACTTGCTTTTGAAAAGTCACATTTTAATGAGTTACTAGCTCTTTTCTTCAACATTTCCAGATAAATGCAATCATGCTCAATATTGGTTTATAAGGAATCTATCTCTGGACAGTGATACTTTATGAAAAGTCGTTTTCCCATAACCTTTTATCAGCCTTCTGCAGCTCTCTCTCTCTTTTTTTTTTTTTTTTGTTTTCTTCTGGTTTTCTTTTTTTAAGATTTATTTTTATTTATTTATGCATACAACAACTGGAGTGTAGGCCAGAGGTATGGGGGTAAGAGGATTCACCAGAGACAGAATGGGGAACACAACAGGCATATCTACTGAAATACACTGCTGAAGGGAGAGGCTGGCAGGACAGGAGAGGTATGCTACACTATGTGGGTTAGCTCCTTGGCCGGGGATCAAACTCATGTTGCAGTCGGCCCTGTGCCACCAGGGAGGCTGACAATACCACTTGCCTCTTTTTGATCAACCTAATAGACCATCTCTTCTCTCTACAGGGCACCATATAATAAACACTCTGCTTTGGTTTAATTACGATAGTCTCTAAACAACCATAATCTTTACATTGTACTTTCTTTTACTACTCCAGTAATGGACAATAAATTCCCTTTAGATGGTATACTATTTATAATATCTGTCTTTTGGAGATGAAAGTAATTGCAATGTTTAATAGGTTTTTTTTAAAGATTTATTTATTTATGCATACAAGCTGGGGTATGGGCCAGAGGCATGGGGCGGCGAGAGGGTTCACCAGAGACAGTGGGGAGCAGCACAGGCAGATCTCCGGAAATACACTGCTGAGGGGAGCAGCGAGCGAGCGAGGCAAGAGCGGTCTGCCGTGCCATGTGGGAATCTCCCCAGCTGGCATCGAACTCACATCGCTGCTGCCGACAGTTCCACAGCGCAATGCTTAACCACTGCGCCACCAGGGAGGCCCTGTTTTATAGGTTTTGAGATCTCCTAATTCAAATCTTATTTTGTTTATTGGGATGGCTATATGTTCTTTCCACATTGACTTACCAAAAGTAAAAAAAAAAAAATTGATATATTAACTTTTCAATTCTACCCAGTAAATTTAAGGCTGGATGATTTTTAAGATAATGTTAATGTGTGTGATGAATTCATCTGTAGTTTAGATGATTGCCAAAAATGGGCAGGGTCAGCTGTAAATGCTGCGACACCTCCAGACTCTTGCTCTTAGCAACTAATATTTCTCAGGGAAATTCCAACCAAGCTGCCATCAAAAGAAACCTGATGACTCATTTGCTGATGATCACAGATAGATTGATTTATTTTAATGTGCAACTCTCCATATATCTTCTAATAAATTGAACATACAAAGGAAGACATAGCTCCTTTCAAAATTTAGTGTACTATGAGAATGAAGTGGTATTTAAATAATTCCCTTTGATCTTCAATCCCAATACTTAATGCTTTCCTAAATTAATAACAAAACTGATAAAACAACAAAAAGAAAATGATACAGAGCCTTGTAGCACCATGTATCTTCTAGACATCCTTAACCATTTAGGATTTTTTTAATTATTCAATTAAAGAAACATTGATTTTCCTCCTTATACAGATGAATGTTTCCAGTTTTTACTCCTTTAGGTAGTAGATTAATCCACAAACATATATTTCTTTATTGCAAAATGTTTGACAATATTTCATGTAGTTTTAGTGAATATATTGTCATTTTAAAAAATATTCCTTTCTGGTAAAATGAATGAAGACACCCGCTAGTTACTTTACATACACTAACGACCTTTACCTGAACAAATGATGATTTGGAAAACTTAACAGCAGGTGCTGCATATCATCCTACTTGTGTTTAGTTAGTATTATGTGTGCAAAGGGATATTTACTTCTGTCTGTCTGAATTATGTAGTACTAGTCATTAAGTCTATTTAAAAATTCCACTACTCCTTATATGCTCTATTCTCTTTCCTGTGTTTTCTCCATAGAACTATCACCATCTAAGATACCATATACGTTTATTTTTTATCAACTTTATATTTGTTTTTTTTTTTAACTTTATATTTGACCTACTAGATTGTAGTTTCTAGTTGTCAAGGATATTAGCATATTTTATTCACTGCTATAGCAAGCACTTGACACATACTGTTAAACAATTGTGGTTGTTATATAAATTAAATTAACCACTGTCTAGTGGCACAGTTAGACAACGGGTAACTTCACTGACTTTTCCAAAAAGAAGTTTACTACATTGCATTACTTGACTTGTGTTAAATTCCTAAGATAGCACCTTTTTAAAGGTTTTTTTGTTTTTTTTTTAATAATAAGCATGGTTTTGTACAATTCCATTTCAAATAGACTCTGGACTCCCACTCCATGGCAAATCTCTTTACTCACCCAGCTACTATTTACATATGGATCCCTTAGAGATTTACAACATCAATCCCTTTCAAACCTTTATGCTTTTCTAGGTCACTGGGGAAATGATTTAATTCTCTGGTGAGCTTAATAAAGCAGTTGAATACACTGGAATTTAAAAAAAAAAAAACAAGTAAGCAATGCTCACCTTTATTCTTTTATAGATGTTTACCTAACTTCTATAGTATAAAATATGCAGTTGTGGTTAAAAAAAAAAAAAGACCTTTTTAGAATCTCATGTTACTTATTGGTGTACTTAGCATCTATTAAAAGGTCACTTAGGTGTGAGAAGATCAACACTCCCAATGGTGTAAACTCTCAGTATTCCAGGTTAATAAAAGCCGCAATGTGGAAATATAATCACCAAACAACTCCCATTGCAATTTAGAATCATTACATGCTGTCTTAAATCAAACCTGTTTTTTGAAATGTGTCAGTTGCATTAATAATAAAATTAATTTCTGAGTAACATACTGGATGGGAAATTCCTGAGAACATGAAACATGTCTTATTTATTTTGAAACAACCAAAGCTCTTAGCCCACTCTTTTAATATATGGCAAGTTCCAAAGACATTTTGCATGAGAAAAAAATCTTTGGATGAGTAAGGAAAAGATGCAGACATTAAAGAAAGCCAATCAAATAAAAGACCCTTAACACCTTTTCTTTAAAAATTATGAATATTTGATATTCATATTGTCCTACAATATAAAGTCAGAAATCATTCACTTTCTCAAGATATTGCATTATCACACACCATTTTAATCTACATTATAATTCAAAAACCCAAATGAATATTTTACATTAGTTTGTAATAATGAGCTATTTAATAATAAGCAGGTTTAACTTTTGCTCTAAAATACTTAGAAAAGATCACCAAATACTGGGGCCTCCCTGGTGGTGCAAGGGGTTAAGTCTTGGCATTATGAAGCTATCTGCAGCCGCTGCAGCACAAATTGGATCCCAGGCCAGGGAGCTAACCCACATGGTGCAGCAGACCTCTCCTGCCTCTCTGGCTGCTCCCCTCAGCAGTGTATTTCAGTCAATCTGTCTGTTCTGCTCCCCACTCTGTCTCTGGTGAATTCTCTCACCCCCCTCCCCACCTCTGGTCTACCCCAGCTCTTGTATGCATAAATAAATCTTAAAAAAAAAAGATCACCAAATACGCTTTTGCTCATTCATATTAGTTACTGTTTTATTGAAACCGTATTTTCCCAGAAAAGATTAACTGGTTAACTGTACTTAGAAAAGTCAGGGAATAGGATTGAAATAATTTTAGAATTGCTGATGAGCTATCTTAAACAATATATGAGTGTGTTGTACCTAAAGATACACAAGAAGCTAAAATTTACCAAATACATGTACATTTCTTAACAAATCAGAAATAAAATTTTACTGTGATGCCTAATATTTATTTTTATGTTAACAATGCTATCTTTTCAAAAAGAGAATCAAAATTTAGTAATCATGGGTTCTCCACTAAAATAATATTTTAACCATTCTCAACTGAACTAAAAATACTAAATTTCAGGCTTAATTAAATTTTTAGATATTTTGACAAAACCTTATTAAAAATATATATTTTAAATCTGAATATTATCTTTATAATCTAATTTCACAATAACAATAACAACTTGGAAAGAGTTGTTTCACATTAACAATAACAACTTGGAAAGAGTTGTACTTTTATAGTTCAAATCTGTGAAAGAATAAAAACTGCTAACCTTGAGATCTCATGAATTGCAATATCTTCTCGAAGACTTTATGCCTCTGAAAACATCTTTTCAGTCTGTTGATCTCTCTTCATTTTCTCCTTAAAAAAGAAAAATTGTAACATGTTACATAAGGTTATATTTTCAAATAGTAAAACTGACAACAAGGTGTAAATATATATCATATGACACAGAGACAAATCAATAGGAATCTTGGACTACAAATATGACATTACATATAGGCAGAATATTTCCATTGCACAAAATTTAGTGCCAAAAAAGAACTCCCTGGTGGCACAGGGTTAAAGTCTCAGTGCTATCAAGCTATTGCCAGCCACTGCGGCCTGAATTCTATCCCAAACCAGGGAGCTAACCCACAGGGCACAGCAGTCCTCTCCTGTCTAGAACATTGCTCCCCTCAGCAGTGTATTTCAGTCAATCTGCCTGTTCTGCTCCCCACTCTGTCTCTGGTGAATCCTCTTGCCCCCTGCACCTCTGGCCTACACCCTGGTCCTTGTATCAATCAATCAATCAATCAATCAATCTTAAAAAAAAACCATTTTAATTCTAAAATTAACTGAAAGATTTATATATTCAGACTTTAAGATAGCTAGGCTTTAAGAAAATAACTCAAACATAACATTCTCTAAAATAAATATACTTGAAGAAAAATCTTGTTTTTAAAATTACAGTGCCATAATTTAAACTGATTGTGTAATAATAGAAGTGATGAAATCCTGGCTGTAATGGCACCTTTATTTTCCCATTTAAAATGTACAAAATCACTTTTTCTAAGGAATTAACAAGCTTCACATTAAAAAATATTTAGGTAAATCATTATATTCCGTACAAATGTAAAAATGTGTGCCCAAAATGTGAGAGTTCAAAGAGTTGTACTGCTAAAATCTATAGATTTTTTTTAAAGATTTATTTATCTATGCATACAAGAGCTGGGATGTAGGCCAGCGGTGTGGGGTGGTGAGAGGATTCGCCAGAGACAGAGTGGGGAGCAGAACAGGTGGATCGACTGAAGTACACTGCTGAGGGGAGCAGTGGGGGAGGCAGGAGAGGTCTGCTGTGCAACATTCGAACCCGTGCTACAGTGGCTCTGGATTGCTTCATAGGCTGAGACTTAACCCCTTGAGCCACTAGGGAGGCCCTAAAATCTGTGGATTAATTACACTCACTGAGACTCACACAACTTTGGAGAGGAATAAACCTAGACATGAGACCTCAGGAAGATCAAGAGATCACTCACGTGTGAAAAATAAAGAAACAAAGCAAAGTAACAGACAAAGCCAAAACAAAACAAACCCTAGAAATTTGACTGTAGAACTAGACAACCAGAGAGGTAGAGGGGATTAGGGTGCAAAGGAGGGAGGGGGTCCAATGGACTATGATAGAGAATTATTGGTGTTTTGGTGGTGGATGTGATGTGGTAACATATTTCTGAACAAGTATGAATTTATAACCCTAAAACATGTATTTTTATTTCAGTAAAAATAATGCAATATAAAAATATTTCTTGAAAATTCTGGAATTTTGAGAATAATATTGTTCCTCTTAGGGATTCTCCTTGGTGGCCTAGGGGTTGAGTATCAGCTCTATCACTTCTGTTGTGTGAGTTCAATCCCCATCCATGGAGCTAACCCACTTATGGCACAGCAGACCTCTCCTGTCTCACCAGCTGCTCCCCTCAGCAGTGTGTTTCAGTAAAAGTGCCTGCTCTGCTCCCTACTCTGTCTCTGGTGAATCCCCTCACTCCCATCCCCCAAACGTCTGGCCTATACCCCAGTCTTTTATGCAAAATTAAATAAATAAGTAAAAAAATCTTTAAAACAAAAAACTGTTCCTCTTAGAATCACATTTAGGACTCTTAAGCTCATCACTTCTGCATGTCTGGAAGCCCTATTCATATCAGTTTCAAAGAACTGATATTTCATATCAAAAAGAACTATCAGTCTATGAACACAAAGTGAAGAATGTGAATGAGTTCAGTGCGATAGTTTAATCGTATTTTCAATTGCATCTCAAAAAACAATATTGCATAATTAATATGCCCACAGCCAGCAAAAGTGTAATTCACTCTGAAGGACAACTTCCTGACAAAAGTAAAAGAATGTAGGACAAAAGAATCTAGTAGGAAAGACCGAAGTGCCACGTCAGGTCTCACCATAATTCTTTAGAGAATCAAGCCCTACTTGATAGCCACGTTGATTCTATCTAGAAAAAATGTTTTAAAGATTTATTTATTTATGTATACAAGCTGGGGTACAGACCAGAAGTGTGGGGTGGCGAGAGGGTTCACCAGAGACAGAGTGGGGAGCAGAACAGGCAGAGTGACAGAAACACACTGCTAAGGGGAGCAGCGGGTGAGTCAGGAGAGGTCTGGGGTACCATGTGGGAATCTCCCCGCCATTGTCAAACTTGCGTCTCTGTTGCAGACAGCTCCACAGCGCAGCACCTAACCGCTGTGCCACCAGGGAGGCTCTCTAGAACAATTTTTTAAATAGCAATACACTCCAATTCTGCACCTTTACACACATACTGAAGTACAAGTATCAAAATATATGCAACCTGTAATTCACTTATTTATCACATAACTAAATGAATTTCCATCTTTCCTAACAGATGCTGAAATATAATAAAGTAGTATCACATGATCAAAAGAGTTTCTGAAATGATGATAGCACTTACTCCTTCTATTTCAGCAAAGTGGACAAAAGTTATTGAAACAATTTAAATCAGTATTAGTTAAGCTCTATATATCAGGTGATCTCTATGGGATCTTTCAACTCTATGAGCTCTACTTTAAAGTGTGCAAACAATTCTCTACAACCACTACCACTGTTGTGTAGTAATAAAATTATTTGCCTGGGGTAAGTAATATATGGAACTATTCTGTTTTAAAGCATTCCCAGGAACTACCAGATAGCTTCTGAACCATAACTGATGTAATACTATGTTACAGTACAAAATAGCACAATAGAGTAAGCCTTTACCACCTACTGATATTTATATTCCTAAAAAGATGTTTGGCTACAACTGAAATAAGAGAAAAATAATTATGATACAGACAATGGAAATGGCATAAAATTTATTAACATACAGCAAGTTCTGGAAGACATCTACTTCCAAAATAAAATTGATTTGGTAGTAAATAAATAAATGAATAAATAAATAAAAGAGATTGTCCCAATCTCTTTTTTTTTTTAAAGCATAAGAGACATAAACACAACTACTTGGAATTTGCCAGAATTTTAAGAGAATTTACCTAAAATTTAGAAGCTTAATTTTCCAGAAGTGTAAATAAGCAAGATTAACCCAAGAAGTATAAAGATTTAACTAGGCAGATTGCCATAAAAGTGGATGAAAAGGTGTTTCAGCTTCTACCAATCCAGGAATAAACAGAATTACAGATGTAGGGATGCTTTAAAAATCCTTTACAACAATAGTTCATAGGAACTATGGTGGTAGACTATGGGTAAATTTGCAGTGGGTGCACTATGGCAGTGATAACTGATGGGTGAGGGATTGTAATGTTACATCAGTTAAAGCAATAAATAAATTTCTTCTTTAAAAATTCCTTCAATTTCCCATCCCACTGTCACCTTATTTCTCCACTGCATTTTATAGCCACTTTCTAAGAAGGGAAGTCTCCATTCTTCATTGGTAATGCTATATTGAGCCCTCCCAAACTAAGCTTCATTTTCACAATTCTACTGACATAGTACTCATCCAGGTCAGCAGTGTATCAATACTTGAAGCATGCCAACTGCTATTCATGAAATCACTGTGGACCCTGAATGCTAGGAGAAGATTCTGCTTTCGCCCAAATCCTTTACTCTGCCCTAATTGAACATGAGATCTGGATGGCCTAAGCTTCTACCCTTTTCCTATAGAAAGAGCAACCATTGCTCTCCCTTCTATGACCTATAAGAATGTCGTTTGGAGCTATCATGCAGTTCTTCATCTAATCATCCAGTAAAGACGTCTATCTAATATCTTAACTCTCAGAGTAAGGATGTGGCCAGCCTCTTCTTATCTGTCACACAAAGTCTCCCTGTCTGTGATGTGTCAGGTTCTAAAACTCAAATATTCCTGGCCTGCTCTATTATTTATTAGAATTGACAACCATCTGAATTTTCCATCAGCATGTTACATGTTATTAAACTGATTGTTTTCTTCTTTGCTAACCTGTCTAATACTGCTGTCCTGCCCAAGAAGAACCCAATGGAAAAAGACTGACTAAAATGTGATTTATATCTACCTTGAAATATTATACAGCCATTAAAAAGAATAAAATAGAAATATGACAAATAACTTGGAGAATTCCATAAGGTATTGTTTAATGAAAAAATAAAGAAAAGGAAAGATGTATATAATATGATCCATTATTTTACATTCATGAGAATGTTTACACATTCATGATTTTATGATATTGAGAAAATGTGAAAGTATATGAACTAGACTGTCAATGAGGTTTATCTACAAGGGCAAGGGATATGGATTAAGGACAGAAGGGAAGAGAAGTAAAAAGTCAAACCAAAAAGAGAGAAAGAAGGGTGAGGAAGGGAGGGAGGGAAGAGGGTGAGAAAAAAAAAGAAAATCAAATTCTATAGTATATTCATGACTACATGAAAAATGAGGTGATAATTTTGAGGCATTGAATGGTTTTTGGATATTGAGCCCACGATTTTTTTGAAGTAGAAACCAACTTTGAAAATACAAAATTGATTGTAGGGCTCCTTGATTTCACAGAAAAAAAAAAAATGGAGAATTGCTGCTAGAATGCTCAGATTCCCAGGAAATGCATAAATTCTTACAGATGGTCTTAGGAACACAGTTAAATTGCAGACTATGTTAGTCTATGTACTTTCCTGCTCAGTTGCAGAAAATAGAAATCAAGCCTAAAAAAAGAAAAGCAATATTCGCTGACAGGAATAAAACAGGGAGATTTTTACAGCATTTCTTCACTCAACTTTTAATGAAGCAGCCTACAACACCTACCTTAATTGTCAAGGTGGGTTTTTCCAAACCACACTGTTATTACCCTGTAGGGTAGGAATGCCCAAATGAAGTCTTGAATGCATACTTGCTGCCCTGACAACTTTCATTCTCTTAAAAAACAAGGAACAAATCAGAATTTTTGTTATATAAAAATATAGCCTAATCATCTCAGCCACAATAAGATGGAATTTCACAAATATCCCCATGTGTAAAGTGCCCAGCACCTAGTACACATTTAATAATTGTTCACATACCTTCTCCATACTTCAGAAACATTGAATTTTGTGGCAGGCAGAAATGGGATATACATTATTATGAAATTAATTTGGTCTGCATGTAATACTATGCAGCACAGGTGCCAATGTCAAATATGAAGTGTGAATAAGGGAATGTGGTCTCCATTATATATATTATGTGAAAGAAGTTCATTAAGGAAGCCTATCTGCAAATGCCTTCATAATAAATGGTTTTATACTAAAGTGTTTTCATCAGAAGTTGAATAATGAATGAACTCAAGAGAGATTTTTTTAAAAATACTAGCAGAGAAATGCAGATTCACTGCAGTTTAAGAGAAAATATGTGTCACGATAATGTAGGAAAAATTATTTAGATTTAGAAGTAACAAAAAATAGAATGTCTTTCTGATGTTTTCATCTTTCTTCTATTACTTACCAGATTACTAAAACCAGTTTCTTAATCTGTTAAATACACATAATGAACTCCAATTTTGTACTTTGTAGTAAAAATAAGATATTTAAAACAACCTGTGACCCATAGCAGATCTGTAATATATTAGTTCTCTTTTTTAAAAAAAGATTTATTTATTTATGCATACAAGCTGGGGTGTAAGCCAGAGGTGTGGGTGGTGAGAGGATTCACCAGAGACAGAGCAGGAAACAGAACAGGCAGAATGACTGAAATACACTGCTCAGGGGAGTAAAGGGCAAGACAGGAGAGGTCTGCTGTGCCATGTGGGAATCTCCCTGGCCGGGTATCGAACTCGTGCTGCAGTGGCTCTGGATATCTTCATAGTGCTGAGCTTAACCCGTTGCACCACCAGGGAGGCCCTATTAGTTCTCTTTATTAACCAGAAAATGATTTTTTTAAATGACAGGATAGGATATTTAAAATTTTATATTTAAAAAGAAACAGACATGAGATATTTCCACTATTTTAGCTATGATGAATCATTTTGTGCAGGGCTGCTTTCAAAAAAAAAATTAGAGCTTCACGATTATTAACTACAGGGTCAAAATTAATTACTAACATGTTAGCCATTATTAATTGTGACCCAATATGTTTTTCTCCCTCCCATTAGTTTCTAGAAAAATATTCTACAGGACCTTCCTGGTGGCTAGGGGTTAAGTCTCAGCTATACTACTGCTGAAGCCTGAGTTCGATCCCCAGCCAAGCAGCTGACCCACATATGGCATAGCAGACCTCTCCTGTCTCACCCGCTGCTCCCCTCAGCAGTGTATTTGAGTAGATCCGCCTGTTCTGCTCCCCACTCTGTCTCTGGTGAAACCTCTGACCCTCCTTGCCTCTGGTCTATACCTCAGTTCTCCTATGCATAAATAAATAAATAAATCTTTTTAAAAGTATATTCTACAACTCTTTTTATTACCACAATAATGGGTAAATTAATAAGATCAAGCCAATGAAAGGACTTCATCACACAACACAATAGTGACTGGTTTAGTGAAGGGCATGTGATCCTTGCTAGAGTTATCAGTCAGGAAGGATACAGCTCAGAAAAAGGGTAGACACTAAGTGGTCCAAGGGAAACAAATTACATATGATGAACTAATTACAAAGGTGTTGTATGAAGTGAGATGCCAAACAAAATGGTGAAGCCTAGAGATTAGCAGCAGCAAAATGTCGACATCCTTCCAGTTGGAGACAGAAATGGAGATGATGTCACAAAGCTCAAGAGCATGTGCTAACTAGTGGAGGCCAGAATCCCTTGGGAGACTGATGCTTGGGGGCTGAGACCACAAAAGTACATTGTGCCAAAATTCCAGGAGGCTGGAACACTGGAGGAGATACAGCCACCATTTGAAATATCGCCTGAGGCATGGATAGTGGGTGGGAATACTCTGGCTTATCATTTCATCCTGTCTTCCATTTTCCCAACCGCCTCTTATTTGCTGAATCTATTAGGAAGTTAACAGGCAAAGCAGTCACGAGTGCACTTTGTAGAAGGAGGGCAGAGAATGGCTCTAAGCACAAATAGGCACATGATAAGATAATCCTCATGAAGACAGGAGACATTTAAGTATTTAAACTGTTGAGCCGGGTATGAAAGAGACTACTTCTAGCCTTCAAGAACACAGTGCTAGGAGGACATATATGTCTATGTGCAAGCAGAATCTTCCATAAATCACTATGAAAACCTATAATCCCCATGCACAGTAGGAAAAAGTGAGGCCCTCCCATACTGGAAATAGAGCCAAGTTATGGGCAATAGGGGGAATGCACTGAGGTTGTCATTTGAGTGCCAGATTAATTTTTGCCTAAAATGACCTCACCCCTGTCTTTCTCTATTAGATGAACTAAGATATCTTTTTTGTTTAAACTACTTTGTGCAGGACTTTTGTCACTTGCAATAAAACGTCTTGAATAATAGAGCCATGACCGTTGACTGAACATTTCAAATAACTGCTAGGAAAAATGCCAAGTATTAATAGTAAAAGAAATAAAATTACAGAATGTATGTAGTTATGCATTCCCAGTAAGAGCTACTAAGTGAATGTGGGTAAGTTCTCTCCCTCGCTTTCTCTCATCTTAAATAAGAAATTTCAATTTTTAAAAAAGGAAACTCAAAAGGTAATTTCATTCAGCCTTCTAAGACAGAGGCTTCAGTTGTGTTTTTTGATTCATGCCTGGTAATCAGACTACAAAAAGAATGCAGATCAATACCAGATGGAGGCTATCAAAATAAAAATTGGACACAAAGAAACAAAAATATATTGAAAGTTAATCTTCACTTACAATATGTGGGACTCTACACAGAGCTGGTTGGTCCTCTTTCATCCTACCTTAACAATTGAAGAGATAGTTTCTTTTTCTTGTAAAGTAAGTGGGTGATTTATCCTTCAACCCATTTGAAAAAAAAAGTAAAGGAGGCTAAATCAACTACTGTATTTATTCAAACTAAGTACTGATGTTTTCAGCTTCTCTCTTTTCTGCATTTCAAGTACTATGTTATCTTTTGCCAATTCTCCAAATTAAGTGTAAAATAAAAATAAATGTGTTTTGCTTTATACTATAGGAATTTTTGAAATTCTAAAAGAAGTTGCCAGTTTTTATTTTGACTATCTAGAATTGTGAGCTAGATTTTACTTGTCAAGAATCATTTTTATTTAAAGATTGAATTTATGATCACGAAACCCCTGAAAATCTGTTTCCATTTAGCGATGGATCCTCTCAGGTCAAAGAGGCAGGGACATCAGACTTAATTTTTTTCCATTCTGCACAATTTACCAGTTGAAGGCAGGATGTTGGGAAAGTGAGTATTCAAATCCTAGAAGTGGGCATATAAATTGGTAAAGCTTTTTGGAAGGCAAGTAAAATACTCTTTGAACTATGATTTCCATACTAGGAATTTATTCTAAGATTTATTTTTGAAGATTTCATAACAGCATGTTATGCTAAAATATATGAAAATAAACTGAGAATGTGTGTAGATATTGGGGAATACTGGAAAATATGCAGATAACAAAAATTACCCATAATTCCACTATCCAGAGAAAACTTCTCTCAAGGTTTTCTATTATTTCTGTAGAAAATGTGTTTCTCTTTTTACTTGTGTATCTTATTACATACATAACTCATGCCTTACTATCTTACAAATAGGACAGAACTCTACTATTTTGCAAACTTCTTTATTAATGTGAATGTTTTTATGTCAACAGATACACTTTCCCATCTATCCTTATTGGTCACATAGTAATGCATTATCTAGGTTTTTCATAGATTATACTACTTGTATAGTAATATGGGTTCTGTACAATTTTTCCCCATAAGAAAATATCCAGCAAAAATCCTTAAACAGAAATATTTTTGTACACTTGGCCTTTTGAATAAATAAATGTTAAAAATATTGATTCAAAATATTACAGTGTTCTAATCTTAGAATATTGAAATCTGAGTTACTAATAAATGTAAAGGTCAGTAAAAATTTGTAGGGGATTTAGAGTGATTTCATTTATACTGGCAATATTGAGTGCAAAAATTGGATACTTCATGAAAAGCTAAAATGAAAATATTTTTTCCTGTAGCTCTTTACCTGTTGAAAGTGATCCTAGTCATATCCAACAGTTTAAATTAATTTTTATATGGATGGCACACATTAAAAATACAGGCAACAACAAATGCTGGAAAGGATGTGGAGAAAAAGGAACTCTTCTACACTGCTGGTGGGAATGTGAACTGGTCCAACCACTATGGAAAGCTGTATGGCGATTCCTCAGACTGCTAAACATGGAGCTTCCATATGACCCAGCAATCCCACTTTTGGGAATTTACCCAAAGGATAC